>JAKGUB010000327.1:7982500-8180000 GCA_026261675.1 Hippocampus mohnikei
ACTCATATTCTGGTAGCCGAGACCCGACAAAAATTCTTCAACACGCACTTGTCACACAATTCAAGGCCTGTCAAGAATTCTGTCTTCAAGATAATAAGATAAGATAAGATAAGATAAGATAAGATAAGATAAGAAAAGAAAAACCTTTATTAGTCTCGCAATGGAGAAATTCCCAAATCTCAGCAGCAAAGTTATGAAAGGAAGAAGTAGAAGAACAAAATATAGGAGCTGCTGGAAAGGCAGCCACTCTCGCGGTGCCATCTTGAAGTCAAAATAACAAAATAACACAACACAATATAATGCCGCTCAGTTTACTATTTATCTTTATATACTTACTTTATTGATTTGACCGTTATGGTTCGCAAAGTATTGCAACAAAGTTGTCTCATCATAAGCAAAAAGACACAACCCTCTTGGACGGCAACGGTTGAACAGCTTTCTTGACCTATTCATGAGTGTGCATTGATTAGTTTTACGACTTGCACTCATTTCCTGATCTTAATTGTCGAGTCGAGGTCTTATCTTTCCTAAAAGAGAAGCCAAGCACAGAGACGACTGATGCAGTACAAGAAAGACGGGGTCTGCTATCTGTAATCTGTGATCAATCTTGGCTGAAGTGGAAGTGGTATGCGAGGCAAGTGGGGTCAATCCCAACTCTCAGCAACCCTTCTCCACCCCACCCGAGCCCAGCCCAGCACAGCACAGCCCAGCCCAGCTCAGCTCCTCTCTGGTCTCAGCATCACTCCTCATCCCACGGGTGGCTCGGTCAGCCCGGAGGGGAGAACACGCTGCAGAGCAGGCAGACAATTTTCAGCCTGACTGCTTTTACTTTCAGGCCGACCATCATGAAAACAAACTGACAAAACAAAGGACAGCAAATTAATGACCCGTGTCCCAGCAATCCCCCTCCACCCCCAGCCTCAAACGGTTGACTTCTAGCTTGGCACTTCCCTGCCACTCCTCCCTGCCCTCCTTCCCCTCCTGCCCTGACTTTTGATCCCTTCCAAATCACGTAAGCACAGCCACACATATCTGGACACTGACGTCCACTCGTGCGCACACACACACACACACACACACACACACACACACACACACACACACACACACACACACACACACACACACACACACACTCACACACTCACACTCACACGCACATCTCTACTACCATCACCTTCTTCCTTAACTCTGTGACCCGTGGCATCTGGTTTAGATTGTCACAGGAAGAGCGTTACAGAGACACGCAGAGGGGAAGGCCCAGTGCGAGAGAGTGAGAGAAAAGGCCTCTCTGTCTGCGTCCGCGCCTTCATTATCATGTGTTAATATTAATGCAATTTGAAAAAGAAACAGACGTGGAGACACAACGGGGTGAAGTGGGACTTAAGTGCGCTGAGTGGAACAGCATGCGCTCACAACGCAGACATGCTTCCAACCTGAAAGCCTCTTGCACCCATGTACTCGGGGAGAATTTGTTGCTTTACCGCAAGAGGCTCCGACTGGTTACTGGTAGCTACGATTGCATTTCATCCTCCTCTCGATCAAATTAGATGAACGTGTGGAACACTGGGCTGGTGTGTGAGCTGTGAGAAAGCTGACTAAATACTCCTGGGATAGCAAATAGTAAAACTAGTGATAGTAAAAAACTTACATCATGGTCAGAATGAAGCTACATTTGTTCGGCTCTGTTCTGTATGCAAGACTGCAGTCGCTAAATAATTTGCTGGCCCAATTCTAAAGAACATTGGATGTTGTCTAAAACATAAATACAGACATAGCAGACTGATTTGCAAATCCTTTCAATCCATTTTGTCAACAGAATATAACCTTATAATGAACGGAAATAAAGCCTTATAATCAACGCAAACAAAGAGCGATTTACTGAATAAGTAACATGCTTTTTTTTTTTTTTTTTTGCACTTGTTGCTCCAGCTCTTTTATGGACCAATTCCATATTTTTCTCTGATCTTTCGCCCTCACAGAGGGTGAAAATGTATTCTTGCAGGTGTTTCCAGAGAGTGTCGCTCACTTCATAGTTTTAACTGATATAATGCCAAACCAGTTTTGCGTGTACCCCGCCTACCGCCTGAAGACAGCTAGGATAGGCTCCAGCACACCCGCGTCCCTTGTGAGGATAAGCGGTCTGGATAATGGAGGTAATGAATGGGTAATTTAATGAATGCCTGTAGAGTTAAAAGAACCCGGATGTGAAATATACTACCAAATATTTATGAGTGATTGATTGATTGAAAACATGGGCTTTAACATGGAATATTAGTATGAAATTCCACTCTTGTAAATCGGAATAACTTTTTCATCGGTGACAGGAATGAACACCAGTTTTGAAAGACGGGTTGAATATAGATGTGAGAGGTTGCACAATATATTTAATAATACTTTAAATAATGCCATGTCAATATTAAAACAATCAGGCGACTTTATTTGTTTGTGTGTTTTAACAATATTTAATATTTCTGTCATTTACAACATAGTGGAGGAAGTATCTATTTCACATTTATTTTATGGATAAAATATTCATCAAATTCATTCACTATATCTGTTATTTTATCACCAACAATATTTTTATCCCTAATAAAATAAAGCCATTATTTTAAATAGAATTTGATATTCTCCATGTGTCTCACACACACACACACACACACACACACACACACACACACACACACACACACACACACGCACAGGCACACACACGCACTCACACGCGTTCCATTGAGGTTAGTCAAACGACTTTAGACCGTTTCATCAAGTGTTTCCTATTCAAACAGGCCTGAATCGTTGATCCATAGAAAAGCTGAGGTCACCGCCCTGGTTTTTAGTTATGGCTTAATTTTTAAACTGAGTGCTTGACGGACTTAACGTGGGTGTTATCAGCGTTGCCTACATTATCAAGGGTCGGACAGTTCTCACTATGTGCTCAGTCCTCGCAGACTGACAATACAAAGACAGATTTTCCTCCTCTGTCTCTTGCTGACCTCGATGAGGTAACTGGTCAACACAAGTAGATTTATAGCTAATCAGCCTGTATTGGCTGCAGTGTGCCGCGGTGGCCTGAGCCAACTTTAGAATATTAAACATCAGCACACAAAGACGGGAGTGAACTGGTCAGTGGGAGGGAAAAGAGGGGAAAGAAGATGACACGAAAAGGAAAAGTAGGAAACCGTTTTTGAGACAGAAGCAGCTTTTGGGATGGTTAAATGCTAAAGTTTGGTGGGGGGGGGGGGAAACCAGGGCTGGTTGCGAGAAACATACTAGACAACCCCTTTGCCATTCAACTAATTACTCACAAGCAGTCCGTAAGGTATTGAAAATGTCCCGCCGTCCCATATAGCAACATTGATGGGTCTAAGATTGATATGTGGAAAAATAGTTGCTTTAAAAAAAAAGCCCACACGTGTATTTGCATGTCTAAACTGTATTGCTTCTGTTTGAAGTATTGGCATGTCCTGATACATCTGTCAATATCATTGATCTGTCGTCTGGGGATGAGGTCAAAGCTTTTGTCAAGTCGAGGTCGTTGACCTCTCAGCTCGTTCAATGAAAACACAACCACGGGAGGAAAACGGGAAATTCTGTTACAACACGCCAACGCAGCCTGAAACAAGGAGCCACGTTTGTGTTTCTAACAATTCAAACATTTGTAGTGTCAGATATGGGTCACTGGAAAATAATTTGAACACAGACGACAGAATCTGAAATGGGCACTAAATTGTAATTGGCCACTTTGACCTGAATTGTAATTCCAAATTGAATCGTAAAATTCAGATTGAAAATATAAGGGGAAGGAACCAGGTGTAGCACAGAATCCACGAGGTAAGCAAGTCTGCCTCAGAGATGTTAGACTTGAGTTTGGAATCTTGGCTTTCTGCCTGGAAATTGCTTGCACTACCCGTGCTTGCGTTGGGTTTCTCCAGGTACTTTAGCTGTGTAAATGTATTGTTAATCAAAGAATTGCCCACGAGCTGTTTGGGGACCAGTCGCGAGTGTGTCCTGTCAGGCTCCAGTTTACCCGCAGTCCTTATAAAGACAAGCGCTATAGAAAAGCAATAAATGTTGAAGAAGCCTTGTCAAACTCCAGGCAGATAAGACAGCAACGCCAAAGTTCTACGTGGATGGCTTTTTGTGTAAAACTACTTCCCGAGCTTGTGATTACTTTCAATTCTGCCCCCCCAGCCCAAAAACAACATTTAAGGAAATGATTGCTCCTTGTCTATGTGTCCCGACTGTAATAAGTGAACTCGGCATCAAGGCTGGTGTTTAGGCGATCAATGATCTGAGCCGAAGTTCGTGATAACCCACTGGTCCTCTTTTAATAGGAGTATTAGTCTTCGATGCCAACGCAACAGGCCAGCCTTCACCATCGGACCAAATTACAACCACATGATCACAGACGAATTCCTCCAAAATCCCTGCAGAACAGCCACCAACCACCAGTCATCAGCTTCCAACACCACATAACCACAGGCTAACCATGAGCAGAGAGGGTGAGGCAATCCAAAGATGGGGAGAAAGGATCTTAACAGGACAGTTATCGAGGTGTGCAATCATGAGGTCGCAATGGTAAACAAGTGTAGTGTAGCTCAGACGTGGATGTCTGCCTTTTTTAATAAATGGACTGTCTTAGCCCAAGGGAGCTGCGCCATCTTTAGCCACATCTCAGCCGTGTGATATGCTAATTAATTTCTTAATGACAATCGCCACTTAGGAGCTGCTAATTAAAACCAATTTGATTCCAAGACATTTATCATACTCATAAAATACACGCAAGGGAGGGTAAGTTATGGCCACCTTTATTTGTTAAAGTCCTCCCACTCCTCCCTCCTGTCTGTCACTGCTCCCCAGCTCGATTGCCGTTAATGGACATGCTTTATCTAGGCTGACCTAACCATTGTCACAGGGAACAGAATTTGTGAGCTTTTAGAGTGGGTACACTCATCTACATTCGGAGGGAGTGAGGGATGGTCGCGAGGAGGGAGTTTGTTTGGCAAGTATCCATCTATGCACTCTCTAGGACATCAACTTTGCCCACTCCTGTTCTCCACTATGCAAATAGGATGCCACTTAAATGCAGAGTGGGGATTGAGATATTAGCTTTGCATTAGACTGAGGTATGGGCAGACACCGGATGAAGGGAGACGTGAAGTTTACAGTCCAGCTTATTTCAAGACACAATAAAAGGAGATGGAGCTCTGATGAGCGATGTGAATCTGAGAGAAAGTTAAGAGGGCAACGGAAGTTTGTCTGGTCACCCAGTAGGAGAAACTGGATAGGGCCACTTTAAAAAAATCGCTTAACACGCTCGACACAAAAGACAGCTGAGGAACCTGAGCCGCGTTTGATTTGAGTGTCGGTGTGGGAGGCACTAATCTGGAGACATGGCGGGCACAGGTGGTGAAACAATCAAAGCGGCCTCACGCGTATCTCTTAGTCACACACAAGTGGGTCGAGCACTTTTGAAACGTAAAGCAGGTTCCGACTGGAACCCCTTACATCCAGCACTTTCATGCCTATAAAGGTATTTTAGAAAGCAAATGAAAGTCTTTGTCGGTGTTTGATTGGAGAGCGGTTTAACAGATTTTTCAAATCACCTATTTAGTTGTTCTAACCAAAACAAGAACAGGAGAATAAACAAAAAAAAAGTTTCTTGATATTTTTAGCCAATTTTTCTGGATGAAATATCATATCATTCTGGGATAAGCATTGCTTACTCTAGATTGGTTCATATTGAGTCATACAATGATCCCGCGATGACATCAATTGGGATCCTACTTTGATCTTGTGGAGGGATAAAAATGAAATACAAAGTGACACTAAAAGTGAAGAGGCAAATCATTAAAGTGTCATTTAAAATTACCGAACACTGAAGAAAAGTCGTTTGGTCGTTATTCATTTTCATGAGCTGAGAACATGAAGTGAAAAGGTCACATCGCAAAACACGCACCAATGTTTTTGTAATTTTCATGTTTTCTCTGACACAGATTATGCCCGAGTGATTTGCACTTCTGCCTCTCAGTTCAGATGTTGGAGATTCCAATTCAGTCTGCAGCCTGCCTGTGTTCTCTTGGTTTTGCGGGTTTCCTGTGGGTATTCTGGCTTAAAATCAGAAAGGTTTGGTTCATTAAAGACTCCATATTGTCCTTAGGTGGAAACTTGAGTGTGAATAGCTGTTTATGTCAATACATGTCTGGGTACCCTACAGCTTGACTAGCAACTGTCTCCCCCGAAAGTCATGGTTTCAACACATCCGTGACCCTAATGAAAATAAGCACTATCAATAAATAAATGTACACAAACATAAATGAATAGCTGTAGCTACTGTATACAGTATGTATGTACAGAATGTGCTTGTGGATTACAAATTAGCATCGTAAAGGGAGAATTATTATTTTTCGAGGACTTAAAAAACACACACACACTTTAAAAAGGACAATCATGAACATGTCAAACAACGATGTTTCTAATAAGGATCTTTAACACATAACTGGTAGGCTTTGATACATTGTCTCCTTGCATGGGCTTCACTTTCCAGTCCTGAAGTATCTGTCTACTTCAGTGGATGAAACACACACACACACACACACACACACACACACACACACACACACACACACACACACACACACACACACACACACACACACACACACACACACACACACACACACACAGAGCAAGAAACATATGTGCATGTCCACTGCAGAATGAATTGCTATGGAGTGCAGTTGTTTGACTAGGCTAGATAAAGACAAGGTAGATCGGATTTCCAGCTCCTATTTCCTTTCCCAATGTTCTTTTTTAAATCAATAACTACACAAATATGTATACACAATTTAAGTACATGAAGCAATATTGATTTACAGTTTGTTAGACTGAGCTACATTAGTCACCACAGACATTAGAATAGCGTCTCCTCACCCACGCCTTCCCCCCTCCACACACACACACACACACACACACACACACACACACACACACACACACACACACACACACACACACACACACACACACACACAGAGATCAATACAGTTAGGTATTACTTGTAAATTAATCTTAATATTCGTGAACTTCACCATCCCTTCTAAACACACAGAACAAGTGTCTGGAAGTCCACACCTAAACCTTCAAATGGGGTGTAATATGATCCATGACTGTGCTATTCATGCAAGATGAAACCTATCATTGGACCGCAATTGGAGTAACCTGAACACTACTTCTTATTTGATAATCGTTTTCACACTCTGAAAGTGAGCAGTGGAGTGTGAATCTTGTATGTGGCCAGCCCTTGACCTCATTGTATTTGGCTAATGCACAAAATATCTTTACTCAAACGATGGGACGATCCTGCAATTTGCATTTCTGTTTGTTTTTATTTGCAATGTGTGTATTGGTCATGTTTACATCTCTTAAAGAAATGTGTGACATTTATAGATCGATTACAGTATACATGCGTTATTATTTCTTATACTTCGCCACTAAATGCTGTTGGTTGCCGTACAAGTTGAAAGCAAGAACTTCCCCAGAGGACCTTCCCCAGTTTATTTGTGAACATACACTATGCAAACACACACACACACACACACACACACACACACACACACACACAATCTCACGCCCTCAGGCCAGTCTCTGTAATGGGATCCTTATTGTTATTTCTGCTGAATAAAATAAATCCCAGTAATTAACATGTTAACATGATTGATGGGCCTTGATCCTGCAGGGAGCAGAGAATGTCTGTCTGCAGTCAAGCTGCCCCGCTGCTGCCTGCACACAGACTGACACATTGAAAAAGATTCAGTGAGACACGCGGAGAGCGAATGTGAAACACTTGCACAGGAAATGTGCAAAAGGCACAGCGGTGTTCATTTGAGTTAGAACTCTCGTATCAAAGATTCATTGGCCTTTTCCTAAACAAGAAGGGAGATATCATTGGCGCAACCAGCTTGCAGATGCGAGACAGACTGTAATTATGAACGTACTTAAAGGACAGACAAGTGATTGGACCTGGCAAAGGACCTGCTTCACCATTCATATGTTGAATCGGTAGACAAGGAAGACAGTTTCCAACGTGACGGAGGGGGCACGAGGTTTCAAGCGCAATCGGAATCTAATCTGTCTCAAAGAGCGGCGACAAATACGAACGACCTGACAAAAACACAGAGACACCAATGCTGAAAGTCACCTTCAGAGAGGGCAGTGACGGAAAAGTTGGAATGTTAAATAACTTCATGTCACGCAGCATTTGTGCTCAAAGCATTTGTGTTCAAAGCGTATGTGCAAACTATGTGAAAAAGAATACAGTCTGTAACATTTCAAAATCTATAAAATGATGCTGTACATTTTGTCCAGGGATCAACGTTTCTCATCACGTCACACCGAGAGCACTTGTAATCATCATAATAAGAAGGGAAAAAAAAAGAAATTGTCTCTCAGCATCCACACAATTCACATCCCAACAAACTTCACAACGTTGACACAATTATCCTCCATATTTCGCAAACGTTTCATCGGCGCAGCCTGTATTCTCATGCTTACGCATACTATACGTTAATTTCTCGACCTCACTGGATAGGTGAATGAAGCATTTTACTGACATTTTGATTCCCTCCTGTGTTTCCCGCCAGCCTCCTTTTCCTTTGAATAATTCTGGGAAGAACACTGTGAAGCGGGTCAACTGTCAGGGGCCTTCCCCCCTGCTGTGCCTGCTTGTTTTTTTTTTTTATGAATGAATTAATCAATAGTGACACGACGCGACGTGATTTTTCCTTCCTCATTATTTTAATTAGCCGTTTATATGGATACCCCAACCCTCTCCCCTGCATTTCATTAATACATTAACATGCACTTGACAAAACGAACAAGGGCACAGACAAAGTGCCGGCCGCTTGACTGGTCACTTTGTAGTGTAGCATGGGGCTTGTCATTTTAGCCTATCCGACAGTGTCCTGCACCTTACTGAAATTGAACCAGTCAACGTTAAAGCTGGATTTACACAGTAAGTGTGAGAGACCAATTCCGATATAGCAGACGTTGGAGTAAGTCACGTATGTACAAGTCTCAAGAAAGTCTCAAGTTACTCGTGTGTGTGTGTGTGTGTGTGTGTGTGTGTGTGTGTGTGTGTGTGTGTGTGTGTGTGAGTGTGTGTGTGTAAGCATATGTGCAGGTATGGGTTAAGGAGTGCACACATGATAATCGATCCTATTCCTCAAGATAGACTCTTTATTCGGAGTTGCTTATCAAAAGACTCACACGAAAATAGCGTCTTTGCAGTGTAAATGTCTGCCAATGCAAGAAAGAAAAAATCATGAACTGGATGGTAAACAAGAGACAAGTACTCAGGCGTAATCCCATTCAGTATTTTAAATGCATTTCCTAATCGGGCAAACAAGTCAGCCTGCCAGTGCCCGCAAACATAGAGTAATTGATGGTATCCGCCTTGTGAGGAGAAATGACACCACGCACATTAAAACTTCTAAATATAGACACTCGCACAGCTTGATTGACAAGTCCGCAGGCGTGCACGTGTGCTTTTGTGTGTGTCGTCTCTTGACTGAGCAAGTGTGTGGAAGTCAATGTGTGTCCATGCTGTATGTCACATTGTGTTAAGAAAATCTATTCTAGCCAAACATTCTCATCTTGGCTGCAATTGCTGTCAACGAGCAAGTAATGTATTAATTTTGTCTGTTTTTAAAATATTATCATTATTATTCTGTCCACTTATATATATTTTTTATTTTTTGCAAGAGCCTCCAAAAAAATATTTGTCGAGGCTCGGTTTTGGTGCCGATGGATGACTATGAAACTGCTGCTAAACAAGCCAGTTGGGCTGGATGCCCGCTCCTAAAGGACCACATACTGTACTTTCATCAACATGGGGGTGGTGGATGTGGAAAGAAAATATTTCACTTCACATGCGTGTGGTGTGTTGACCTTGCCTGGAAAACCAGACTCAATGCAGTACCAGCGATTGAATCTGATCAGAGTTGCGTCAAGTGCTTTTCTGAGGCAGGGCAAACCTGAGCAAACAGACAGCGGAACCAATCAGCAAAGAGCGGATATGTCCTCACTAATGGGACGAGCCGTGGACGAGGCGGGCTGTCCAGACCCATATCCTTGGTGTGGAAACGTGGGATTGGCATGCCGGGCCAGTATTGACCAGCAAAAGTAATGTTATTGCCCATTCAAAATTTGTCTTTGACAGTCTGACCAAGGAGTGACTTTCGAAACCCCTGCACCTCAAACACTACGTTTGTTGATCTCGAAGTTGAACACAGATGAAAAATGAAATTTTAACAAGAAAATTTAACGAAGTTTTGCCTCATCTCAAAAAGGTTACTCTCACAAAAGACCAATTTTGATCCACTTGATCAGATCGGTGTAAAGTCTCTTAATTAATCGCAAAATGGCTGCTTACACCCAAGACGCAAAGTGTTCGAGGCGCATGTAGACGAAGCTACGAAATGTCCGGGGCCAGTCTATAGTTTGGTAGGGCAATTAGTGTGTCAGCGGTGCATTACATCATGCAAAAAAAACTTGTGGTGTGAGAAGAGAAGAGGATGTTTTGCTCAGCATACAAGCCTCACAGCCGGCTGCTCTCGCGCCTCTCTAATGTGTTATTTTGTCAGCACGCGGTGTAGTGGCATTGTTTCCAGTCAAACACAGTACAGTTGAACTGTTGCTACTTTTAGTGGTGGTGACTCTTGGTGAATCTGGCATCCTGAGATTACAATGGAAACAAGAAAAATGTCCTTTATTCCACAAGTTTGCTGAACGGGCTGATTTCACACTATTTCGCAAATGGCTACATCTCAGCCATATCTGGCCCACAGGCCAGGAGTTTGAGACATATGTGCTCGAGGGACACCATGTGCAAGAATAAAGCAACAAGCTGAAACTCCTGTTCGGTAATCAGATCCAGAAGGACCTTGGCCCTCTACCACCTGCCTCCGACATTCCAAGAACCAAACAAGCCACCTAGCCTCCAACTCGGCTTAGACACATTTTACAAGCGAAATATTGACGAGTATTGGGCAAGAGTGCTATTTAACTCCTCAGAAATCTTTAAATTATAATCGAGGCGTGTGCAGAAATGTACACCCCCGCACAAGGAAAGAGGCCACATCAGAGCTGCCACTTCCAGGCCTGCATGGCTAAACCTGGCTCTTCCACAACAAAGTGACACATCACAGAGCGAAGAAGTGCCAGTTTGAACCTGAATTTTATTCAAAGACAAACACAGCTGATTAAAGCTAAATCCCTCAAATAATGTGACTTTTGAGAGCATTTTCTCTTTCAGATTCAGATTCAGGAAACTTTATTTATCCCCATGGGGTAATTTGGGCGATATTGAGAATATTTCTTAGCGATATTCTCTCGAAGACGATACTGATACAAGTTCAGCGAAAATTAAGCTTTTTTTTATTCAGCCAAATTTTAAACCAATGTGGAAGGCTGTAAAAAGTGTTGAACTTATTAACAGTCATCAACATGAACAAAGTCAGCAACACCTAAAATATAATACATTCACATTGTACTACAAGAAATTCTCAACTTACTACATTCAACTTATGTTGAATCATAACACTAAATCTATTATTTTGGTCGTATAAGTTATGGGTAACACAGAAAATTGACAATGCGATGGTACATAAAAACAGCAAGTGAAAGCATTATTAAAGGTGGAAAAATGTTCTAATAAGGCTTATTCGGCGGAGAGCTATCAAAAGATCTGCATGTGCATGTTCTTGTTTATCTGCTGCAGAAACTCTGAGCGGGTGGATGTAAACAAAGAAAAAGAGTCTGAAGCGAGCTGAAGCTGCTGATTGGCGTGATCGTAAGAAGCTGCAATTATAGCCATGAAATCAGCCCTTACTGCAGGGACTTTAACGAGCAAACCATCACGCAGCCCACCATTATCGTCACGAGAACTATTAAACACTACAGCCATAGCCCTGTTAAATGCTCTCATATGTGGCGGTGTCGTACAGTCTTTTCAGGACAGTGGCTACTTGATGCACTCTAAATCCAGGTGGGGGAGAGGGAATGACTGATGGTGACAGGTACTCACAAATCACAATAGAATAAAACACGATACCCGAAATCACAAAAAAAAGATATGCATCTTCTATAATAAGGTGTTAAACTGCCTCATGCAGCCACTTTTATTTTCATAAATGATCTGTAATGTTGTAGGTAAGAAGCAAACAACTTCTTCTCCATGTCAAGGTACGATTTTTTTAAACGTATCATGTTAAAAATGGCCATCATACAACAAATTGATGATGTTTTGGTTCTGAATGTGGAAATGGAATTCAGCTGCAGGGGCAGATCTATTCTAGTGGCATACAGGGCTGCAGTCCACCCCGAAACCTTGAAAAACCCACAACTATTTGACTTGTGAACTTTAGTTGAAAACTGTGACAAAGCAGTTTTTCAAAATAACGCATCACCAATACATTATGAACTGACTGATTAATTTTACCAGGTTAAATATATTACAAATCATTTCAAAGCCATAAACTAACTGTGTCACGTTGCGTGGTGGTGGCGGACCCTAAAAAGCAGGCAAGAGGGAGAGACAGGGTGTACTTGACAAATTGTATTAATACATAGAGAAAAATAAATCCGAAACAAACAAAGTCCTGGAAACAAAAAGAATCCAAAGTAGCAAACAAAACCATGACTGAAGCAAAAACTAACCATGACCAAAACATGACTGAGAACAAACATGACAGCAGCAAACACAAACAATGACCCGACCATGAGTGGTCGGGCTGGGAGTCCTTTTAAAGCAATAATTGCATAACGACCAACAGGTGTGCAGGTGCAGGGAGAGCCCTACAGTGCCACCTGTTGGTCACAAACAGAATCATGACAAACTGGGCCTAAAAATGGCCTTTTAAAGAAAAGGAAAATAGGGGTGGGCGGCCCGGTGGCCTGGCACTTGGCCTGGCCAGAGACAGCTGGGATAGGCTGTAGCATATCCCGCGACACCTTATGAGGATAAAGCGGATCAGAAATGGAAAATAGGGGACTTTGGAAAGTTTAGAGCAAGAGATGGTGCGTTGAAAGTGCGCTCAGCGTGAGAGAGTTTCGCTATGACAACCGTTTTTGGCTACATCGCAAAAGATGAAGCCTTTGCCAAATGACCTCTGGTTGAAGTGTGTTGCTGTAGATGTGTGTGAATGAACTGCGATAACAAAGAAGCCAAACATATGAGCAACAGGTCCAGAAATAGCCGGTGATGTTTTTTTCTGCTCACTATCAAGGCAGCGTGCTTGTCAGATTATGTCTGAATTTGGTTGACCCATTGGCGTGTGTGCTTGGCAAGCCACAGCCGAGGCATGCAGAGATGCTCTTCGGGGATGTGGTGGTGATTTGGCAGGCCAGTGGAAAAGCAGGCTCAGAGCAGAAGTCCAACTGAAGCCAATTGAAAGAGCCAAGTCAAAGGGGAGCCTCTGTGTAGGATACCGGCTTTGTATAGGTCAGCATCTCCTGGCTGCCAAGTCATTTACCCTAAAAAAAAAAAAGAGAGACCTCCACTACTGTGACATTACTTAGTAACAGGCTCCTGGAACTCAATATCAGTGAACTAGTGTTGCTGCCAGTTCTGGCTATCACTGTTGTAGGCCCATTTTGGTGTGAATGAGAACAATGCACTTAAGGAGAAACAGACACACAAAGCCATATTCATGGAAGCTTTTCATTCATTTCTTTTAATAGGTATCTATCATCAATCCCTTTGACATTATGTAGTAGGAAGCAACCAGATAAAATAATAAAAAAGAATGCACAATTTTTAAAAAGGGTAGTTTATATACAAATATTGTATCTCTCTAAAATGGTTCAATGATTTTCTGCACCAACTGTACAAACTGTAATAGTATTGTATTCTACCACTGATCACTTTAGCTCTGCTTGAAACTATGGTTCACTTACATTATGAAATGTCCTTCCATACCTATTTGTCATGTTCTTGTTTATGATGATACTAATGCAGCGTGTATACCGGAGACAAATTCCTTGTGTGTTCTACATACTTGGCCAATAAAGATGATTCTGATTCTGATTCTGATTCTGATGAGCCAAGGAAGACATTACAACATTTGGTAATGACCTGATAAAGGGACCGCCAAAGAATGTCTTCACGGCACCAATGTAACCAATTCAAAATCATTCATTCTGATGAGTAACAACACAATGATGGCACTCCATCATGTTTTTGTTTTTTCTCTCTTGTGTAGCAGGTTGGTGGAGCTCAGTGTTCCTGATAGGGACATTCTCGTTGTATGTAGTCATAACAGCATTGTTAAAACAACAAATTCAATGGAGGTCTAAGACTATGGCTCATGTGTGCGCGTGTGTGTGTGTGTGTGTGTGTGTGTGTGTGTGTGTGTGTGTGTGTGTGTGTGTGTGTGTGTTTAGTAGCCAAGTGTCTGTTTTTTGGTCTGTGTGTATGCTGTCAATGTAATGATTAATGACTTACCCTCATGATAAAGTTGGATGTGGCTTCGACACATTCATTCACACACAAGCCCTTCACTAACCTTCTCAATAACTGCCAAGATATCAACTGAGAGCGCAAGCAACTGCCTCCACGTTTCTGTTATGTTTCACATTTATTTATTTTTTCCAACACTTCTGCAACCACATTCTCAAGATATTTCTATCGTATTGAAATTGTAAAGTGGTAACGTGCATGTTCTTTCCCTCCCCGCATAGCGAGCGAGGCTCATGCTCAGTCTTCACCTCTGCCCGTGCGCACATACGCACGAGGCTTCTGATTAATGACAGCCATTTGTCAAGGAGAGGTGGATAAAAGAGTGAATATTATCTTTGCGCTAAGAGCTGGAGCACATCGTACGCCCCCCCCCTCATGTCTTTCATAAGTGGTTGAACACGGCGGCACGGCGGGGCACGAGGACGGCCCGGCAGCCAGCAGATCTATTCTCATTACTTCTTTATTAGGACATCAGCTTCCACTGATCAGGCCCCATATCGTTGTACTGACACCTGAGAGGTGGCTGAAGGGAAAAGAGAGGAGGGGAAAATGAATGTCCAAATGTGAGATTTACTGCAAAGCCAGAAAGAAATTTGACAGTCCTGAATACGATTAATATGATGGTAAATGATTCTATTTGGGGAGTCCTACAATTGCACTTTAGTGTCAAGTGGCATTGGCGTACCCTGATGTTGCCCTTCGCTGAAAACATTAGCTGATGTCCACAGCAGCATCCCAACCATTTTTTTTTATCGTGCTGCAATCCTTTAGTACGGTACAGTAATGATACTCAATCGCCAATAAATGAGTTGCTAAAACGCTCTAAAGCTATGAACAAACAAAAAGACCACTCAAACAGATGTGAAGATTGTCGTGGGGTGTGGCCTGAGTCAAAGAAGAAACCACTACATTTGCGGTGTTTTAGTTTTTTTTTTAACTCAGCTGCCATTATTGGCAAAACCCGGAAACAGATTGGTTTGCCCATGGCAGAGGTTTGTGCTCTAATGATCTATTGATGCAACTGTATTTCACTGACGCTATTTAGTAGCCGCACATAAATCTTTTGGTGTTTACTTCCTTGTCTTCCTGTTGACAAGGTTGGGAAAACGGATATTGAAACCCCAATTGAGTGACATCAGAAAAGATGTCGTGTGGCTAAAATATGGCTTTCCTTTTAAACACATAGATGACATCACCTCTTGACATCATCGACAGTCTTATGTCCTTCTATGAAGAGTGTAGAGTGCGCGTTTAGGTTGTAACAAAAAAATGAAATGTACTGTATTGAAACGAAATGCAACCCGGTGATTACCTTAAGAACTATGACAAATCTGAAGTAAGCCAAATTTGGTTTTTTTGTGAGACGCTCATGGTTTTGGCACAACTTGAAGGAATGTTTCAACGCTTCATGAAGCTTCACCCACCCATCGCCAAGTGCCCCCTTGTCATCTGTCCAAAGAAAGCTTTGTTTCAGTGCGGACATGGGCTAAATCGTGACCCACTTTTGTACAAGTTGAGAGCAGTAAAGAACATGTTCAAATGTAGCCTTTGAAAATCTATGTACTGTGTATCAGATTATAAACCGTAACTACACATTCTTACATTCTAAATGTGCATTTTGAAGAACCTAATGAAGATACTGAGAAGGAACATGACGACTGCACCAATCTCTTCATTTTAGGAAAGTGCAATAGTTTATCTTTTCCATCAAAAATAGCTCCACCGACAACTTTTGTGTCCCAACACACCAGTTGAGAATCATCACTGTTTTAGAAAAAAAAAAACAAAGCATCATATCCAAAAACGTTCGACTCAAATTCTGCTCCTATTATCACTTTCATTGAGACAAAAGGTAATATTCCTCCTTTTTTGAGAGCATTATCAAACTCTTTTGTGTTGCTTATCAGGCAAATCCATGACAGTATTTTGAGTTCCCCTCCTTTGTACTGTGTAAATATTTGAACAGGACAAAAAGCATTACGCAAGCCACGGCCCAATCACAGACATAACACTTTAGAATATGGAATCAAATATTGAATGTTCTACACCACGGCTTAGCTGTAAATGTCACGCAGGTGAGAATCTCAGACTTGTGTGCAACAAGATCAAACCCAAGCCAACATCCGAGGAAACAATTTGTGTGCATGTGTGAATGTGTCTAGTGGCACAGCGTTAAATTGCTGATAATTTATAGTGGGACAATTCAAGTTGCAATTCATTCTGATGACAATCCCACTTACCAAACACACACAAAATATAAAATGTAACACTTGTGCTCAGATGTCATACAAATTAGAATGCACCTAACAAGAAAATATGCCTTTAAAGTTGAAAATCGAACTGCCATGATGTATGCAGAGATGTCAGTTCTCCTGATTGGCAGAAATGTGCGCAAGGTAAAACTTCCTGACAAGAGCTCACGCGTCAGTGGCCATCAAATGATACACTTCAATATGTGATGGCCTCTTGTGGCTTTTTTACCACTCTTTCCAGGTCCACTCAACAAGGGAATGTCAAGGAAAGAAACATCATAATGCTGAGCTTTCTTCGTCAACATTTTGTTTCAATGAATCCCCTCCAAATTGACCTTGAAAGCAAATTACTGAGCTTTTATTGATTTACGTGCATCTAAGGGAAACAGGCTAAACTTTTTTTCTCCCAATGTCCTCTCTTCCTACCACCCAGACGATAAATAGCACAGCATGCTCAGTTTCTTCCTTGCCGGGAACAAACAGAGGATAAGAGGTGTGGCCGAGTGTGGCCGCGATGTATGCACCTGACGACTCTAAATCAACACCGCAGCAGTCCCATCTTCACTCTGGATATTTAATGAACTACCGCAGGCTTTTTATGCCTCTTAAGGCTCGCTGAGTGACCACTTTGTAGTTGTTCAGAAAAAGAGGCGACGCTGCTTCTTCCCACTAAATCTTTCTGTGTGCTAAACGGGATAAAATATCCCTTTATTCATGGGCTATTTACTAGAGCTAGATTTATTATAGCGGGTATTCTAACAAAGGGGGGGGGGGGACAAAACCCCAGTTTCCCTCCTCCTCCTGCAAGTCGGGCTGGGACAGAGGCCCGGGAGCGCAGCAACTCATCCTCACTGGGCTTGTGTGAGAGGATGAGGGCAGCTTTGGCTTTACAGGACCGACCGATGTGAAGCAGACACCTAACAATGTCAAGTGCTGTTGGTGAGCTCATTTCAGCTGCAGTTGATTACCGCACTTGTTTGTTGAACTGCACACATATTTGCATTGGGCTTGAAATTCTTGACTTACATGATTGAAATGACCCCCCAACGAGCAAAACAAATAAATAATCACTTTTGCTTTTGAACTCTTGTCTCTGGAGCTTACCACCAAATTACATGGCGAGTGTGTAAGTGGTAATTCGAACTAAACCGAACCAAAGGAAACATTCAGCACCTGCATTAAGAATTGGAAAATTCGTTTTTTATGTTGGAAGCAATGCAGGTTCAATAAAAACATACATTGCCTGTAAAGTTGTGGCTAAGTGCAACCAAAAGCAAGCTTGACTTTTGTTTTTTGTTTTTAGATATTTTTTTTCCAATACTTGGATTAACAATGAAATATTTTCTTATGATGTAATTTTCTACCATACAGTTGATTTGATATTGAGTTGTATTATTTCCATAACTAATCATCAAACATATTTATTGAGAAGTAAATGCTAGTTTGTAAAGTTAATCTGAATGAAGAGCAGGTGTACGTAGGCGTGAGACACGGCCGTTCGCACTAGATCATGTTTAAATGTGCCACGCAATCACTGCACTATCTAGATGCCATCTGTCCCTTCACTGACCCACTGGTCGTGTTACCATAGTAACCCTTCACCCAGCGCTTTGTTGTGTTGGCTGGCCAAGGGGTCATGGGTCAAAGGTCAAAGACATACTTAGAGATGCATGACCTTTGTGATGGCTTTGTCAAAGAGATCTGCCCAAAACTTGAAACGTCTTCACTCAAAAAGGCCCACCCGACGTACGCAGATGAATGGACGCATGAAACAAATGCGCATGCCCACACACACGCTTGTGTCGGTTGTGTGAATGCAACTGAAACGGATATATTGTGCTTGTGATTGGCTCACAAGTGTAAGCGCGAGTACATCTCTGCATGACATTCTACTGTTGATTGAGGTCCAAGGAACAAAACGCATCATAACTCTTCCCCATTCTGTTGGGCTTCATACGCAAGACTCTTCATTCATTCCATGCATTTATTTCACTTTTGTTTCCTTTTGACGCAATTAATTGCCAGCCCACAAAGCATAGAAGAAAATACAATACAGAAGTTGAAGGTCTGAGACATTTCGCATGAATGCGGGCAGATGTCCACAAGCTGAAACACCAAAGAAATTAATTAATTAAAGCGCGTTATTACTGTGTTCGTCGTCTCTGTGTGCCCCGAGATTGGCAGGCAACCGGTTCAGGGTGTCCCCCACCTACTGCCCGAAGGCAGCTGGAATAGTTCTTCAGCATGCACTGCGACCTTTGTGAGGATAAGGCGGTTCAGAAAATGGATGGATGGATGGATGGATTGTTATTACTGTACATCACAGCATATCACAGCAATCTCCAGATGTCAAGCAGAGACCCACAAAGATGTAAATGGACACTTGGGAAGAAGCCAGCGAGATATTTGTTTACTTTCCATCCTCTGTTTTCCCTCAAACTTTTCCTGACTTGGCCAAGAAAATTGCAAGAGCACTGCAAAACAGAAACAGTTCAACCATGATGCAGTCGCCTGCCTCTCCACACTTGTATCTCGAAGCTGAGAGTTCATGGACTTAACTGACCCAGCAATGACCCGTTTGCATTGTGTTTCCCTTTTCCTCTTGAATAGGCACTACACCCTCCCCCTCCTCTGCCTCCCTGGAAGAGAGGTGCCCTATCAATGTTAACTGCACTCCCTGTATTTCTCTTTTGACCTTGTGCCAAGCTGCAGAAGCACAGGTGAGTCGCATCATCCACAAGCAACCATCATTACACAACACTAATTTATTCTACAGGACTAACTATAGGACTCCTCGCTAACTGTCTATACCTTGTCCAAGAACATACAAGCTTTTAAAAACCGTGTCAGTAACTTTAAGGGTATCAACCCACGAGTCATGAGAATGACATATTGCTCTGGAAAATGTCAACATTTAGAAAGTGAGTATATGCATGATCTGGTCCTACGGCTGATCCTACAAAGGTCTGTCCAGTTTGTTGACTTGCTGACACCGGCCCACTCCTGTCCTATCGGTGGCAGTAATGTGTATCAGAATGTGAACGTAAATTGTCTGCAGTATCCCAAGTTTTGACTCCACCATTCTATTTCCAGTCAAAGTGAACTGCAATTGCAAAATAAGGAAATACATGATTCACATTTTCATCCAGATCTACCACAAAATGGAATTGCATAACCCCGCTAACTAATTATTGACAATAAGGTAACAATCTGAGTGTTTCAAAGCTAAGCAAGTCCTGCAGAGTTTAGTTGACTTTTCATGGCCTCGCCACTACTTTCTCATTAGCAGCAAACAAAGAAGGCCACTGAAAACACCACTGGTGCAGGAACACAGCTGTGAGTTTTTTAGTAAGCAGCTAAATCACCCCCCACCCACCCCACCGCCTGCCTCCCTAACAATTCTAATTCATTTAAAAAAAACTACCAAAAACAAAAGCAAGTAGATTAGCAACTGAACTTGATCTCACAGGAGAAACTCTCAGAGAATTTGAAGTTAGCACAGATAAGCAGAGGAGAACATCAAACAGCCATATGTGCACGCTTATTTTTAAAAGCTGCGACTTGTTATCAGGGCTGGGCAGGACTTTAGACTCCACACATCTTGTTGTGGGGTACGTATGTGTTTGTGTCCAACCAGCCTCCCCATTGCACACGCACTGCGGTGTCTGGATGGCTGCCAACATTTCTTAACTAATATTCACAATAATGTTTGTTGCTCAAGGCCTGGTGACAAAACAACACAGTGGAGTGCGGCTAGCATCAACTCTTGTTTCCCTTTACGCCTCACTGCACTTTGGGAGTCACTCCTGTAGTTGAAACGCGGACTCCCTTAAGGCATTTTTAAAGCAAAGAAACATTCCTTATGCATCGTGTCTGTACCAATGTACCACTGTTGTTCGAAATGCAATTAAAATGAGTGGTCAATATGGGTCTGTTTCAGAGGGCTGTAACACTTAAAAGAGAAAAAAAAAGCTGGGAAAAAGTTCTTATTTCTAAACCTATAAATCAGGGGTCTCAAACTCAGGTCCTGGAGGGCTGCTGTCCTGCATGTTTTCCAAGTCTCCCTGTTGCAACACACCTGATTCAAATGAACAGGTTCAATGTCAGGCTGATGATCTGATCATTTGAATCAGCTGTGTGATGAGTTACTTTCAACCAGTGTTGTTGTTGATCCACATGACTTCGAATGGCAATGTATCAGCACTGATATTTTGATTTGAGAATCGATTGTAGCGACTCTAGAGACTAGACTCTAAACCTCATATTTCTCACTCCACTTCTGACACACCAAAAGCTCATTTGTATTTACATTGCCCTGGAAAGTGATCCCTGAATGGTAATTGTGTCTCAGACTCCTATTGAATATGGCCTTTGGCTCACTTGATAGCGCCCCAGTGAAGCACCAATGTTTTATAGAGCCGAGAGACAGAGATGTACTGTTTTGCCTCTTAGCGATTCTGTCTCATGACACTTTATAGGCCCTAATCACACCAGAGACATTATGTATCCTTAGGTATGCATGCTTAAGATGTGTACGGATGCAAAGACAATACCCTTGGCTGGACACTCTCTTTACTTTCTGAGTATAGATTCTGGAGCTTATTTCTGGCTGAATGTTGTGGTGTATCTCACGACTAGATCTCGCCAAGCTCCTCAGCCACTCTGTTCATTTCCATTGTTGGCAAAATGCACCCCCTCCTCAAAAATGGTTAAGTCATCCTGAAACCTCCTCTCTAGCCTTCCCATCAAAAAGCTCTATAAATAACCATGACATCATTCTATTCTTATCTATGGGACATCCCCTGATCGATAGCCTAGCTCCTACAGTGTTAATAGCTTCTAATGCCCCATCTTCGCCTTCAAATAGGTCTACATTATTTATGATGGCTGTTAGGTTACCAATCCAGGACACAATTTATTTCACCACGGGTCTGCTCCTATTATAAAACTGCTCTTGAGTGATGATTTGGGATTGATGCGTGACGTGCGTGTTTGTTTAGAGGCCAAGTAGCCTGTATTGCATATGCATATGAATAAAGTAAGAGTGCCAATAAAACTATAAAAACAACTGTGCGAAGTACCATCACAGAGGGAGAGCCTTGAGAAGACAACTGGGGAAAATGGTTAAGGGCAAGAGGGGTGAAAGTGGACCTGAGTGTAGTCTGGCCCCACCCACTGATAACGGGTCATCCGTTACTCAGATGACAGTGAGAGTGGCAGGCCTATTTGCAGGGCTGCCTGTGCGTGATGACGGATTGGACAGACATAGCAGTTGGAGGCTGCGTAAAGTGACAGGTTGCATTTCCATTTGGGTGAAAAATCTTGTGAACGTTGCTTACGTGGCTCACTGGATCAAAGGAAGAAGGACACAATGGGCTAACCGAGGCCCAGGATGTTTTTGTGGTTGTGGGTTTGGTTTATCTGTCATCTGGAATTGTCTTTTCTTCATCAAAATTAGAGTTGATGAGTAACTGCTGGTTGGCTTTCTGATTATACTAAATTTCTGGTCTACATGGACATGTGGGCCCCCGTTGAGTGCCCAGCGCAATTGTAGCGCAAAGGGCAGTCTCCAGTGGGTGGAGTTTTATTTCTTTTGGTATGTAGTGGTACCTCTACTTACGAAATTAATTGGTTCTGGAAGAAATATATTAACTAGAAAATGTTGTAAGTAGAGACACATTTTCCATGTAAATGCCCTAATCCGTTCCAAGCCCACCCAAAATTCAGACAGAAATGTTTTCCCAGGAATAGATATGCATCAGAATATCTAACAAATGCATGTTACAATTACATTATTGTACAATAAATGAGAGTTGTGCATAATGTAAAAAACAGAATAAAGATTAAAAATGATACTCATTTAACTTTTAACTGCATCATCATCATTTTTTTTGCCCTCTTCAGTTCATATTCTCTCTCAGAACAAGACAGAAAAATACTTTTAAAAAAACAATTACACAAAATCAGTAAGATGCAAAAAGTGATCACACCAGGGTCCACCCCGCTTATTGTTTTAAGTCAGTTAGCACATGCTCCAACTTCCTTGTGACCCTGAATAGGATAAGCAGTACACAAAATGGTTGGCTGCATTTGGAGTAAAATAACCCTACACTTGGGACAAATATAAGGAGTCAGCATCATAGATCTGGCAGACATGAGAATTATCAACACAGAGATTGTGACTACTTCAAACCATCCACCGCTCAGGGTGCTCATTGGTCAGTCGATCCCTCACATTTACAGTACATCTCTGGACATGGGGGGGGCCTTAGTCCACATCCAATATTGAACTGCAAACAATAAACTTTAGTTAAGACACCTTTCAGAAACATATTTCAAATGCCAATTGGGATTTGGGAACGGATCTAACCGGACTTGATTTAAGTGGAAAGGGAAATGGATCACTAGTCAGAAAAGAGTTGCAAAAAAATCTTCATGCAAAACCCCAAGGTTTGTCTGGGAGAACAGCCGCAGGAATGTTCATAATCACGCCTCATTGCTGTTCTCATTGCTGTGCACTGATCGGGCAGTGGAGATGGGACACCCCAGATTTACGAGACATGTCAAAAGCTTCACATCCTCAAGCCCCCTGAGGCCCATCCCTTGTCTTGATCTGGCCTGTAAGAAAAACAGCAGTCCCTCACACTCTGACAGAGTGGCGGCGCCATCCAAACACACAGGGACGATGGAGACTGGTGGAAATGTGGAATGTAAAGCAGCGAGGAGAGGCCACTTTTGGCGAGACTCTTCATGGTAACAGTGGTGAAATCCCCAAATTGCACCATTGTGTTGTCTGAGAGCTGATGCATCCCGTGGGGATTCAAATTTTAATAGAAACTAAGAGACTGGACACAACTTAAAGTGAATTAAGCCTCATACTTAGGTGAGAGTTGCATCACTTTACCACCAATTCCTTTGTAGTCAATCTGTTTTAGTTGCGGCCAAATGAATTCTAAAAGCATGTCTTGGTTATCTTGGCAACAAGCAGATGCCGGAAAGAGGTATTGTTGGTTGTCTCACAAATGGAAAGACGCATGCTAAGTGCCTGTTTCCCTCTCAGGTTCAATTATATTGTACTCAAGGACAATACTGAGACCCCACTTGCCAATGAGGTTTTGACTTTTTTGGTGTAAATGACATTTTGTAAAATCACTTTGAACATTTTTAAGGTAAAAGCTCATTGGCGAACAAAAGCCTGTTGGGGTGGCAGCATCTTAATATGAGTCAGGACTTGCCTTTGGAAGAGAGAATTAGGAGTCAAGAGCAACTCCAAACTGAGAATGGATGTGGGGGCAAGCTCAATTTCCCACATGAACACTACTCGGAAGGTGCCCTTGAGCAAGCCCCCAAATTTCTCTCCAACAACCATCCATTCATCCTTCCACTTTCTGCATTCAGGGGTGTAGGATTTTATCCCACTAAGTTTGGGTGAGAGGCAGACGACACCACAATTTTGAATGGGGCATTGACCAGAATTTTTTATTTCAGACGAATAAAACCCTGGCCTCAAGGGTCTAATTAAGGTACAGTGGAAAGTTGCGTCAAGACCTGTGCGCCATAAGAGGTATCGTTTTATTTTTGTAGATGTATGGAAGGTAGTCATAATTGTTTTGTTAAAGAATAGACAGAAACTCTGCTCTCTTAACCTTAATCTTTGTAAAATCAGTAATATTAGTCAACATCATCAAAAAGAAGACGTTTGAATCCCCTAAAGGACTCTGATGCAGATCAGAAAGCGTAGTCTTGTGCCAGCAAGATGATTTATGGCTGTGTGTCCTAGTTGGGGTTTGGACCTGGTCCCAGTATCACTCAGGGCCAAAGAGGAGAACTGGGAGGAGAGGAGACCCAATCAGAAGCAGTCCAAAATATGTTACGATGCATGTCATAACATACTTGCAGGGCTTACCAGAAATGGAGATGACAATTAGTTTGTTGGAGATGTCAGAAATGGCATTTGAGTTCTGCTGGGAGAAATGCTTCGTGACGGATCAGTGTTTTGGGCGGCATAAACCCATACCTGTGAGCATCTCTCACAGTCTACCTGCTGCAATCTGGAAAATCCTATTACAGACTTCAGGTGGAAGGCTCCAGAGGGAAACGAGTCTCCCTTGGCACATACAAGACCAGACATTGGATACTTTTCTCACTTTCCTTGGTGAATCCACCACACTTTCACTCACTTTGATTTGCTCTCTTCTTTTACTCTATAAATCCATCTTTCCCTCTACTCCACATCATCTATCACTCTGGGTCGCCGCCCATCTAGGTATCTAGCTCCATCCAATCCTGTCTCATCACATCCATAAGTCACTATGCATGAGCTTGTTTTAACTCATCCCAAGCAGCCCCTTCCATCTTCCCTGATGGGAGAAACACCATCTTTTCTGCAACATCTATGGATGAGTGAATTGTATTTATCTGTGCATATAAGGGTGACTGAAACATGGAAAGATCAACTCCCTACCCACAGGGAAAAAAAAAATGTAATTCAATACATATGACCATTCAGCACGCTGGAGGTCTAATCCGATATGTGTAACACATTCCCTTTATTCTTGGTCAAATTTACATTTTAAACAGTGAACGGTTGCGCGTATGAAAAGGATTCGTTGCACAAACGGCTAAAATACTTGGAACAAACATTCCTGGAGTTGACGCAAGTGTAAACAAAAAATGTTCCTCTGGAGAACACAAATGAAAAGTGACTTGTAGCATATGGATCATACAGTTCATGTTCGAGGGAACTCTTACACTTGATTGATGAGGCTTTCTAGTTCGAATATATTACTCAAATATCTGTCCTCGCTCTCAAAACGTTTTATGAATTACCCTGCTCTTATACTAAGAAGCAGAGTAAATCATTCAACTTATTATAATCATTGGAGAAAATAATGACTTAGTTCCCATTACAGAAGAAGAGTATGTTTGAATCCCATTATGCCCCACTTATATTTATGCGGCGCAGCACCAATTCTCCATCAACCAATTAACATCACAAGCATTTGTACAAATCAATACCTCTTCTCAAATTCACACGAGATTCTCTCTGCAGTTAATTAAATAAACTCATCCATCCATTCTTTGACCTGCCGTGGTTGAGGACCCAAGTGCAGGGAAGCAAGGAGGCAAACAAGATGCGTGGGATCAAAAAAATTTAATTCTAAATAAACCCATCCATCCATCCATTTTCTGGTCCGCTTGTCCTCACAAGGGTCACGGGGTGTGTGCTGGAGCCTATCCCAGCTGTCTTCAGGCAGTAGGCGGGGGACACCCTGAACTGATTGCCAGCCAATCTCAGGGCACAAAAAGACGCATAGCCATCTGCACTCACATCCACGGACAAGTTTCGAGTGTTCAATCAGGCCGCCATGCATGTACCCGGAGAAAACCCACGCAGGCACGAGGAGAACATGCAAACTCCACACAGGAAACTTGCACCTTTGCACTGTGAGGCCGAGATGCTAACCAGTCGACCACCGGGCCTTCGTTCTAAATAAACTTCCGATTCAATTAAGTCCCCCCCCTCCAAAAAAAAAGCAAAGTTCAAAGCACGCAAACACAGGAAATAAATAAATAAATTCACAACAAAGGGAAATACGAAATGCCTTGTGTGCTTGACAACAGACAGGAAAAGAAGCAACGAATGGACAAAGACAGAACAAATCCAGGGAACTAAATACAAGCAAACTGAAAACGTGGAACACCTGAACATGACACGACAGACTGGCAGAGTTGATTGGGAGACACAAGGGACCGGGATGACAAGCACACATGGAAACGAAACGACATGAACCACAAGAAAAGAAGACATAACAATGGTAAATGGACTCTCAATCACAACAATACCAATCAGAGCAAGTGTGGCTTGAAAATTATTATGTTTGTAAGTGAAAATCGCCAAAGATTATTGAGAATAAATACATGTTCTTGTTTGTGGGGAGTTCAAAATATTTTTTTTCTATTCTGTAGCATTTTAGTTCCAAATGAAGTGATAGCAATTCTCTGTCAATTGATCTTCAATTAAATTCGATTTGTGTCGGTAGCTCTATTGATCTCAACACTATATGAGGGAATTTTTTTTCCTGTGAGTATCTACTTTCTGTTCTGTCGGTCATTTGTTGTTCCACTATTTTCAGCTACTTACACTAATTACCACGTCATCTCTTCAAAGAATGGACAGGGACCCCTCACAAATATTTACTCTCCACATGTGCGCAAGTGTGCCCAGCAATCTGTCGCATTTATCGAATTAAAGTATTATGATATAATAGAGCAATGTCTGGGTTAATGCCACCTGGGGCCTCTGCTTTCTCTCTCCCCGAACCTGGCAGCTTCAAGCTCTGGTTTTGGATCGACTCCAATTGGATCAACAATATGGAGTAATTGGAGGCGCGGTATTTATGTGATAAATCTGGTCCTGGGTTTTAAATGTTCAAATATGATCCTGGTATTTTATTACCCTTTGAACTTTAGGTGCAGAAGAAAAAGTGTTTTTTAAAAATGTGACTACACAAATGTACCACACACACACACACACACACACACACACACACACACACACACACACACACACGCACACAGGTGGACTTTTAAAAAAAACATAAAAATAGGGAAAAACTCTAGGTTACAACAACAGTGGAATAAAAGCAAAGAGTACGCTCTGCCTTCCATTGTACCTGTTTGTATAACTCTGACCACAGACTTCAAGAAAGTGATTTGGTACAGCAGTATTAGCGTGCCATGATTATTTGCCTTAACCGGTACTTAGATTTACTGCTCGGTAATGTGATCTGAGTGATAGTTAAGCACTCGCAGCAACTGGAGGCAGCAAAGCTCGGACTGAGTGGCTGTTCTCTCTCCATTTACCTTCAATTAGACCAATAAAAAGCTCGCAAGCTCTGCCCCAGAGTTGCTGTCTCTCGCACTTTCTAACCTTTTCCCTATTGGGTGGACATTTGGAAACAATCAGTCATGTGTTTTAAGAGAAGGCCCTTAGCCTATCATGCTCCCCAGAGATAAGGTATCTATAGGCCCAGCACACGGAATTCATCACTTAGGTTTCCTTTACGCTTTTTTCGGGGTCCCCTCAATTTCACTTCCACCTTTTGACCATGTTGGTGCGTGTAACTGAGTTACCGGGACTATTTGCACTCATGAACAATGTAAGAGAACAATGTAATGGTTGTGCAGCTGCTTGACACTCGGATCACTTGTTGCAGTGCGCCTGTTAGGGTACCAATGGTGCATATCATTTGTCAATAGAGGAGACAGTTTATGTAAAAAAAAATTATAAAAATCATGTGTAATCGAACCATTTCAACCCCTCGCAACACATGAACGTGAGAAGATGTATTGAAACGAAAATTTCAAATAAAACATGGAATTTGCCTTTATTACTGTATTTGCCTCCATTTGAGAATACGTTTACAGTTCCTTATATACAGCATTATGATTCATACCAAATGCAAAGGGTGTAAAAATGTAAATGTGTCATAAAATATGACGCCGATGAGTCAGTACACCCGAATTATGTTGTACTACACATCAACTAGCCAAACAATTAAGACAACTTGCACAACATAATATCCAATATCCAATTCAAGGGCTGTATGAAATATTGTGCTTTTAACAACATAACAGTATTTATTGAGTAATATTTTCATCAACGAGGTTAGAATTAGCTGCCTCGCATGCTGACAGCTGCTCCGACTATTTTTGGATCTCTCACAACTAATTGGAGGATACTAAATATTAGACAGGCTGTTTAGTGCATTTGCTTCAGTCTAGACACTTCACATTATGTTCTTGAACCTTTCTTAAATTACTCCCCAACTTGATCAGCACCGCCGTTGAGTTCACAATGTCGTATGCATGTGTTGTACCTCCCACTCCAAAGCATCAGCGGGACTTTTGTCTTCATCAAGGCAGGTCAGATTAACTGGGACTAACAATACCCCCCACGGATTTATTCAATCACTGCTCCTTCTTCTTCTCTTTGTTTTGCACTCTTCATTCAAATGTGGTCTCCCGTTCATTTAAAATCTGCTATGTCCTATGACCTTTGCCCTGCACCGATGAACGCCTGATGAGGGCCTCCTTCACCTGGCTTTGTGTGGGAGCTATACCTTCCAAATGCCAGGGCTCCCACTCACAGCCGCCTTTATCCTTCTGCAATTCACTCTGACTTTGTTCAGTTAGTTAACCTAGCTTCCCCTCCCTGCTGGGAACTCAAACAGAGAGAGAAGAAGGAGGAGGGCATCAGGGGGGAGATGATGAAGGACTTGGGTAGTCCATTTAGGACAGACGGGAAATCAGGAAATCAGTAAATGGTCACTGCGCGATTTATCTTTATTACTGTAAGAGGACAACTTTGGACAAATTGTGAGACGTGCAATGAAAGTCACCCGCGTTTGCAGTCAACACTGTGCCTTTTCTTTGACAAAATGTCCTTGCTCTTTTCACATGAGATTAGAACGTCAGTAACCCCCACTGCTAGACACACACCGGTCTCCACCAGCACCAAAAAAACAACAGATTAACCCAAAAGAAAGGGATTAGCAAATTGACTGAGAGGCAGGACGATGAACCCTCCGCTTGTTTTGTCTTTGGGATTTTCAATGGACATCACTCCAAGACAATCAAGCTCTGGCTGCACTGAAGGGGCAGCTCATCTCTCATAGCCACCTCACAGGCTCCCAGTGAGACAAAAGAAGACCCGCATGGTTGAAGAGGGGTTGAATGCTCAGCATCAACAAGTTAGAGGCCTTGGATAGCTCAGCTCAAACAGGATTACGGCCAGTCCTCGTCAATAGAAAAATTAAAAAAGTAAAAATTAAAAGTGGCCCAATGAAGAAATTGCACTGATAGATTTCATATAAAAAATGTTTTCTGTTAATTTTCACAAAAGATGATGGACACTATTCCCCATTGAATTAGATTTGTACAGTATGTTGTCACATGACTTCTGGAAAAGGAAAACTTCAGTTTCATTGTATGAATTACATTATTAGGAACTAAGAAATGTGCTTCACATTATCCTCAGATGTCGGTTTTCTGCCTGCATGGGACTTATTCAGTTGGCCATGGCTCTACTCACTATTACTACTTTTAC
Source organism: Hippocampus mohnikei (assembly GCA_026261675.1). Lineage (NCBI taxonomy): Eukaryota > Metazoa > Chordata > Actinopteri > Syngnathiformes > Syngnathidae > Hippocampus > Hippocampus mohnikei. Next base: position 8,012,385 of record JAKGUB010000327.1, read on the forward strand.
AATGATAAAACCCAAACGAGATTCCAAACGTGACGGCCGGTAAACATTATTGTAGCGTTGTAGGATCCATCGCTAATAAAATAAATATACATAATGTGCTGACGTCGGCTTCCCTTGATACATTTTTAAAAAATATATAAATCTATATTTTAAAAGAATGTTCTTCTCTGTGTGCCCTGCGATTGGCTGGCAACCGGTTCAGGGTGTCCCCCGCCTACTGCCCGAAGACAGCTGGGATAGGCTCTAGCACCCCCTACGACTTGTGAGGATAAGCGGATCGGAAAATGGATGGATATACAGTATATATATATATATATATAAACTAACATTATTTTCAAAAAGGTACCTGTGTGTACATTTAACGGGAAAATGTGAAGATGTGTTTTTACTGAGAGTTGCATGAGTGACAAAGAGTTTGATCCCTCTAGCACGTTCCCCTTCTAAGCGTTCTGAGTTGGACCTTCTTCTCTGACAGTGGATGGGATGTGGCCAGGGCCTCGGGGATTAAGGGGCTTTTAGCAAGCCATGAGAGTAGTTCTTTCTCCTTGTGACAGAGAGAGGTGACAGGCCGTCAGTGCACAGGGGACAGACATACAGACGGCCAGAGACATCTGCATTCATTCAGGACAGCGGCTTATCCACGCACAAAAAAATAAACCCTCTTGAAACACCCTCAAGTCCACACTCCCACACTCTGTCTGAGACCCATATGATCCTGTGATGACACATATGCTAATCAAAGAGCACATTGGTGACTTTGACCACCGTTGAGGTTTGGAAAATACTGAAAGTTCATGTTGCAAACGAATGGAATAGTTAGGTAACGATTCCCTAAGTGTGATTACATCTTCATCCATCCTTATACCCGTGCTCGGTAAATAGGCGCAAGAAGAGGTCAAGTAATGTAAGGTGCATGTGTAAAGTGTGTTACTCATTCTGAGACTGTACCCTTGTCCAGTCACTAACTTGCTGTTGTCTGTGAGAAAAAGGACTGGAAGCGAATCAAAGTACAGGAATGATCCAGTTCACACATTATAAAAACGGTAAAGTACTTAAGTTGACAGCAGTTTGAAGGATGTGTGAGCAGGCATCTGCCTCTCCTCCTTCCATCCTTTCAGGAGGTTCAGGAGACCAGCCAGAGCCAAGAAAGGCCTAACCCAGCCACCTAATCCTCTATTCCCATTCACTATCACTGCTAATCTCCACCACCACCTCCTCACCACCAAAACTATCGCCTCCGCCTCTAACTCAAGAGAAGCATAAAAGCCTTAAGAAGCCCCGTCCCGCCCATGCCTACCTTCCCATCCCTTCCCGCACCCCTAACGTACTCCGCCCATCCTTCCAACTGCAGGAGGCGCCCATCTTTTTAAGACCAGGACCCAGAAATCCCACGGGGCAACAGGTTTTTGGTTGAAGCCAAAGACTCATTGAGTGCCGGAAAACTCTCTCTCAGACTTCAGCTCCCTTTCTTATTGTTGGTGCTTACTTGACACAAAATGAGTTTGAATTTGAATGTGCCAGATGACAGAGAGAGACAGAACAATATGAACTCGTGGGCGGCATCCGGGCAGTGGCATTGTGTACCAAAAGCTCTGCAATAATAATAATCATCATAATAATAATAATCATAATAATCATAATAAACTGTAAATATTACATTAAATTACATTCAGACCACATCATCCAATATGATGAGCACCAATGATGAAATATTTGTTAATTTCCAAATTGGCACTAGAATTTAAGTGTGGATCTTTCAAATCCATTTGGTTTGCTATTGGTTAAAAACAAAATCAAGACAATTTGGTGTATAAGTATATCTTTTCAATTGAAATTGCATGGCAAATAGAAAAATTCATATTATTAAAAAAAGAATGAAATATACATTTGGGCAAAAATGGCAAACGTCTTCATGAATATGTCAAACACAAAGCCTTTCTCTTGTGTCATCTGAAGCTACAAGACCATCATTCAACAAACAAAACTTTAACACTTGAAATGTTGGCTAGGAGGTGAAAAAAAGAAAAAAAAATAAGAAAAAATGATTTGGTGGCCAGGAAGTGTTTTGCATCCTAATATTTGGGGTAGTTATGATTTGAACAACTGTATTAGTGACTTGACTACAACTTTGTGTAACATCACCATAGACTGAAGACCTGTACAGTAATACCCACACAATAGTGAGTGGGTGTGCGTCTGCAGTCCAGCTCTATCTACCACAGTGGAGGTGAGCGCCTCAGCCCAATGGACCCCTCAGTGCTGCCTCTATGCCTTTTATTTACTGAGGCTATCTTTCCCATAAGTCACTATTCCTGTATTCATAAAGCATCATGGACCCCATAACTCACAGTTCCCCTTTATGAATAAATCCCATAAATTTAGGGTGATGGTGTTGAGGAGCTGTGGCCTCTCGGGTGACAAACTTCCCTCGATCTGTCAAGACCAGCTCCAGCCGCTCGGGGCTCTTCATCAAGCGCTCCAGATGGGAGCTCCACTTTATCGTTCCCCGGTCGGTGACATCACCTCACCAGGCTGGATTTGATGATGAAAGCAAACATCTCTGTCTTAACTCACATTTGCCAAATCAATTTTGTTTTCACAGAGCTTCCAAAAGGGCTTATTGGCATATTGACGGTGGGAAGGCGGGAGAGGTGCTGGCAATGGGCAAGGGATGGGCATGAGAAGGGGGGTCCAAGAGGCCTTAATAGCATTTACCACATTTAATGCAGGGATGTCATCACTGAATATCCATTCTGAATAATGTGCATTTCATCATAAATTCTTTACAACTTATTTACTTAATGGAAAGACTTATGGCTCGCTGTCAAGATGGTAATTAAACATTGTGATACAGTGCTGCCTCACCAAGATCCCATCTTTCCCTCAACCAGCCTGCCCCCACACCTCACAACCACATCTCCCGCTTTCACATATACAGACATATGGTGGTCCCTCTGCTCTTTTCATGCTTATTATTATTGATATACCTTATGAATTACTGCTAGATTTTAATTCATGATGATTTTTTTTTCTTTCCCAGGGAAAAACAAAAATCGAGGCAGCATTCTTCACATAATAGCACGGTAGATATCCTGGCAGGGAGAGAGAGAGAGAGCGAGAAAGAGAGAAAGAAGCTGTTTTGCATCTTGTTCGGGTCATGTTTGAAATTGGCAAAACTGAAGGATTTTATGTGAAGACACTGTAGATGATGTCTCACTCTGCAGTTAAAAACAATACAAGTACAGAGTGGAATAGTTGTCTGGAGTGGAAAAGGGGAACATTATTTTTGTTGGAGCTAAACTAAAGCCACAAAGTTGAGACGAATGGTCTATTGATGCGATGTCAATGAGAACCAAGCAGTCCACAGCCAATTGTTTTTTTTGTATACACTCCACAAAAAAAAAAAAAAAAAAAAAAACTAGTTGTGGGGTTTAAATTGAAGGAAGTCTGCAAGGTTAGTTCTCTCTCTCTCTCTCTCTCTCCTCTCTCTCTCTCTCTTTTCTCTCTGTAATATATACTGATTAATATGTGGATTATTGTGAATTAAATTTCCATGCCTTTATTCAGAAAGAGGTAATTATTTAAAATCAGTGCAGAAAATACTTAATAAATTAATTATTTCAGTTACTAGTTTGGTTCGTATCATGTTGCCAAAAATGTTGATCATTGCTTTCCAAAGCAAAAGTGAATATTTACAGATGTCTTTCGTCTGCTTTCATGGAGCACCGCAGAAACTGTTAAAAGGCTGAAATTCGAAGGATTTGGACAAGTTAAGCATCTCTAAACGAAGTATAGATTATCAAAAATTTCTAATGAGAAAGAGAGAGAGAGAGAGAGAGAGAGAGAGAGAGAGAGAGGGCGAGATCCAACCATTCGTGCAGTGTGCTGGAACCTTTCACAGCTGACTTTGGGACTTTGTGCGAGAGGCGGGGTAAATCCTGAACCAGTCGCCAGCCAATCACAGAGTCCATATAGAGAAACAACCATTCACACTCACACCTATGGGCAATTTGGAATCTTTACCCTAAGCGTGTTTTTGGATTGTGGAAGGAAACTGGAGTAACACAGAGTAAACCCATGCAGGCAAAGAGAGAGCATGCAAACTCCACAAAGGAAGAACCCGCAACCTCACAACTGTCAGGTGGATGTGCTAACCAGTCATTCACCCTGCTGCCCTACATAATAAGTGTGTGTGCATGTGTGTGTGTGTGTGTGTGTCTGATTTCCAAATGGGAGGGAATCCATCCAAGAAAACTAGGTGAAACTTCGACCCTTCCTCCACCTACATAAAACCAAACCGGTCTGACAATGACCTTTGACCTTTTCCTGTGACCCTATCTTCGATTTGCTCTGTCGTCTGACCAATATGTGATTTGCCAATGGACGCACTGGGTCCCTAACAAGGATTTATGACATTTCATTTTAATTGAGTTAAGAGCACAACCTCATCTGCTATGCTTTCAATGGTTCGAATTAAACGCTACATCCGTGTGAAACGGAAATAAGCACCTGGTGGTGCACATGGCTAAACGTGAACATGGTGAAATGGGAGGAAAGATGACAACTGCACTAGCAAAGTATGTATGTGATTTCTCTGTTGCTTTGGCTGCACAAAACAAAGAGGAAACAATCACAGCTGTCAAAGTGCTTCGTAACACATTTGCTCAAATCGACAGTTTGTCAACCGTGAAAGAAATGTAACTCCAACAAAATTTGAGTCAATATATTCCTCTGTACATTTAAATGGACTTGTTTTCCTACCTGCCAGCCTTGAGTTGGGTCTTTGAGAGAAAGTGTTCGCTCGCCAAGGTACGGTCCAAAGCGTTCACCGATGTAAAGGCTCCTGCGAGTCCAGATGCCAAGAGCACCTCGTAGAACAGCTGACTGTTGCAATTCAAAGTCCAGAGGAATGGTCAAGTTTTCTTGAGGTAAGAATATGTTCGTTGGTTGTTGTTGTTGGATGGATGCAGGTCTATGAGGTGACACTTCCTCTTCAGACAGCGACAGGGACGACGGGTCCTCTGCCAGGCCCGAAGACGGTACAGGATCACCATCTGAGCCACAAGCATCATCTAAGACGTCGGTAGGTTGACAAGTGTACTTGTCATCTCCATCATCTGTTCAAGTGAAACACAACAATAATTCTTGTGAGGGCAGTGAGCGGCAAAAGATCGTGTGTTGCATTAGAGCATTTGACTAATTTATGTAAATCAACAAAATTCCCCATTAAAAAGTCTCCTCAGCACGACATATAATGTCACAAAGGTGTTGTGTTGAGTGGGCGTACGATAATGCCTTGATTGTGCTTAAATGGCGGTTATTACTAATGAACTGAAGGATGGAGCGAGCGCCAACATCTTAATAAAAATGTTTTTTTTCTTTCCTTCTCATCTCGACTGCATCACATAATGTTATAAGGACAAACCACGCCTTAAATATTATACTGCAATGTGAAATAGCTTAAGTTCGCAATTTCAAAACAAATACTGCACATGGAATGTGAGAAACAGGATCAAGTGTTTATGGCATTGAGATGGGGTGATACCAGGGCGAGTGAGCAGAAGTAACTGGGCATTGTATTGCTCTGACTGTTTTATATTTCCTTTTCCTGAACTTGATCTTTGTCATACAGTGAAAACAGAAGGAAGCGTACAGGGGTTAATTATGAATATGGTGAAACAGGACATGGGAAATAACTTGTGAACTCACATAGGGCTTCTTCAGCATGACATTTGGGTGCATTACATTTTTATTGGGACTTTGTTTCTTTCATTTTAAGGTATTCATCATCCAGCAATGGAAAATATATTTATTACAAATATAAAGAGCCATTGAAAGAATTTAAGGCACGTCTAACATTTGACAAAAGACTCAAGGAGAATAAATAAAATGATAGGTGACAAGCACTGCAACAATTGATGAACAGAATTGGATCGTTTTCCATGGGCGCTACATATGTTGACTGGTAACTTGTTGCCAGGCACAAATCACAGGTCTGAATCAGACTAAGGAATCAGCACATGCTGATCATGCCCAAATGGTTTAGATTGCGAATTTGGGATGGACTTCTCGATGACAAGGACTGGCCCATTATATCTGTTGTGTATCAAACCTAAATTCCAAAGCTTTGGTACGGCTGTTAAATTCTTCCACATAAAACTTTTTTCACCTTTGTGGAAATTGCTTTCCCTACTACAAAATAGTCATGCTGAAAACAGAAAACCCCACTCTCTAATTGTTTGTAGAGTATACTATTCTCTCTGTAAGATTCAATGCATGTCACGGGTCCACTGGTGGTGTCTTTATCAACCCCAAATTTAGTAGGTACTGTAATTAGATCACCGATTTACGGATTGTTGACAGATTTTTCCATTGATTCCTCCTGATACCGCAATCCAGTTTCCTTTGAAATTTTAGGGAAGAAATGAAGAGGAACTAAAACATGGACACCAATTAAGCGATAATCAAAAATCACCGGGAAACAGATTTGATGATTTCTGATGAACAAGGTAAATAGTGGAAGGAGGAGACACTCAAATACGGAAATGATCCACAGGAAGCAGTCACTCCCTGGTGTGCATCTGTGGTGAGCTGTGCCTAACGTGGGCTGACAGACTGCAGAGTGCTAATGAGGCTCAGCAACCCATCTCTGGGCTCAGGAACATTCCTGAATGACTGCTGATGTGACACTGTCTCACTGTGTGGTAAGCCGTGGAACCTTTAATCCGCACAAGGATACAAATGCATTACTTGTTCACCGAGCATGAAGCAACTGCTCTTCTGAATGACTGGAAAGATCACTGTGATCCGCCAAAAGTGGCTTTGACCTCCACTGCCAAAGCCCAACTGGATACCTGAACAAAATCTCTCACTTTTAATAAATCACACGCTGACATCGACGCATTGAGCTTGTGTACCGTATGTTTAGGAAATGGTTAAGCGAAGCAAGACTAAACCAAACTATCTGTGAAACGCTTGTGTTCGTCACATTTAATGCGTTGTTGGAAACAGAAAGCTAGCTCCAGCATGAAACCAAATGGCCCTCAAAAGAAGTCGGCCTAATGATTTTCAACACACTGTGTGTAACACGGTTATAGTCCTGGATGTGAAGCTTACCATATGGTAGAGGGAAAAGAGCTTTTATAGGTAACTGTATCCCCCCCATAGCCGTTCCTACCTTGACATGTCCCCTTGCGATCCTGGTCTCTTAGTTTAGATTTGATTTAGAAATTTCCTTGGTCCACTGGTCTCAGCGAGACCCATAAACATCTATGTGTATATCGGTAAGGTAAACATTAGCTGGAAGCAAATACTTTAGGCTAAAAGTCAGGCTTCCATGTGCAGATAAGGCAAGAGCTCAGACACAGAAGGTAGTCAATACTCACTCGAATGAAAGCATCAGTTTGTATGTGTCTCTCTCGATCTCTCCTGAGAGATATATGCATACTGAACCAAACACGTTTAAAGCTAAATAAGGAACATGACATGATTTCCTTTTCCTCCTCGTGCTAACTGATTCTTAAGATGTGTCAATCACTGAAAATACTGGGATAAGAATGCAAAATAAATGCAACATTTTGAGAAACTCAGTCATTTATACTATGTATGCTAAAAGATAGGAGTCCCAGTATTTCAATGTCTTATAAAGTCTATTTTAAAAATAACTGCATACATTTGCATTTGATGCCAAATTCATCCATTTTTATTAAGAAGAGATACGGTTATTCAAAGATCTACTATCTGCATGGGTGGAATGATTTTCACCCCTGCCACAAGGTGTAGGGCGCACTCATAGATCACACGATTACCCGAGCCGCGAGGAGGGCTGCCATCATCAGGGAGTGAATTCAAGATGATAGAAAGAGCTATTAATCACTGTGACAAAGCCCCTAATGGAGGTGTGACCCAGCCACTGCCGACGGGGCGCACCCACGGGACAAATGGATACATATGTTTACAGAGCCAAATAACCTACCTGTGGACGAGAGGGCCACCCCCACCCTCTTCAGCACTGTCCTTTTTGCTGTCCCCATTGCATTTTCTTTCTCTCTTACAAAGCCACTTATGTTATCTGTTGCTTTCATTTTGTCAGTGTAATGATAATATTTCATTAAGAGCAAGTTGGTCATCGGTCGGAATAAGCTGAATGAGCTGAGTTGTTTTACAGTATGCCTTGATGCATTGATAAATCAAAGATGGTTTCTTTTTAAATTACAGTACCATGTTTGTTTGTTTTTTTTTTTTTTTTTTTTATTTTAGCGCATTATTGGAACTGAAGAAGCTGACACTGGAGATACAAGATGCAACATTCTGAGGACCTAATTCACACACTATACCTGACATCGAGAGAAAGCAGGTCCACTTATTGACTGATGGGGTTTAAGATCATGAAATATGAACTCCTTGACCAATGAGGATGGACCCTCATGTTCATTTGCAGATATCATTTATTACCTGTGAATGCAGATAACAAGAAGAGGGGTGGTGTGTGCCTACCGCAAAACCTAATCGCGCATTTTCCCCTCCATCAGTCAGATTCATAATTTTGAACCTGCACTCTTCATCATTTTTTTGACTGCTCGTTTATCTGTGTGACTGGAAAACCATATAATGTCCCCATCTGAAGGGCAGAGTTGGATTTACCATCAAGCGAGCAGGGGCAATTGAGTGATTGAGATTCGACAAAAAAAATACGTTTATAAGAACTGTTCATTTCTGAAATTGTGCCTGTGAGCAGACCGTTCTGTACTCTTACAAAACAGCGGGACTAATTGACATAATAACTGCCTTAAATAGAGTTTCTCAGCCAAAGCTGGACAACGTTCCAAAGAATTACTTTCAAGCGGTGGCTGAAAGAAATGATGTTAAAGCCAAAAGGTAGGCAGAGTCAAAAAAATGTAATAATTGTCTTGGCCGCAAGCTTGTTTTCCACACTCTGGGCTTTGCCTCTGGAAGCAGAAGCGAGGCAGAAGAGGAGATGGCTAAACACCGTCTGGAACGCACCGGTGATCCAGCCCACTGGTTGTCGGTCTACTGAAAAGTAGACTTTCAATTGGCCAGGCACTATGTGAGCCAGGATTGTGGCTTGAACACTTTCATGAGATGGCTGGCTCCTGAAACAGCTTGATATTTGCAAGAAAGGAAAGATGGTGTATAAAAATAAAGTATTGATTTTTGGGGTATTTTGAGGCAAATATGCAACATGCATGTTATGACACGCTCGTGATCCTGTTTCTATTTGTCTCCAGTAGGTGGCATATGAGGGCTTTCCCTCATGATCCGCATCTGTCTGTGATCATGCCTCGCTCCAGCTGCCTTTCCAGATGCTGCCGCGCTGACAACTGGCTGTCAGATTATTAAGCCTTGCTCACAACTCTGCTTCCAAGTGATTCAATATTGTAGATGTACTTGATTTTTGCCTTGTGGTTTTGACACGTAGTTCATTGTGTTTCTCTTGTTAGGATTTTTTCATTACACTGTAGTTTCGGTTTTGTATTCTCATGCATCGGATTTTCTGGGCAGGCAATTTATGTTTTCTTGTTGCTTGCCTTTTTGCAAGCGCTTTTGGTTGGTTTCGCATTTTCCTGGTTCTTGTTTACCAGCGTCCTTAGTTGTATTTTTTTTATGTCGTGCTTGTTAATAACCATATATTGACATAAACTCTTAATTTTGTCTACCTTTGTGATATCCACTCCTATCCAGATTATTTTGGAACATAACCCACACGAGAGAGGTGTTTTTAATTGTGAAACAAATTGCATATGATTCCTTCAAGACAGTTTTAAGGTGAGCCCATTTGTGACAAAGGTTCACTGCAACACAACAGGACTGAGTTTGAGCCGAAATAAGTTGAGATTTGTGTGGCAAATTGACAACATTATCATTTGAGTGGGCATGAAAAAATGTGGATAACCTCGGGAAAGGGGTAGACCTCTCTGAGAAATAACTCATACTGGCCCAATCCAAAACAACATAAAAACAATTCCAGCCCCTATCAGAAAGGGACTGCTGTTCATTTTATGAAGCACTGTTAATTACAGTGGATCACTTTGTGCCTCCGTTCCCTCGGCAGGGTGGAGGGGCCGAATGTTTTGAGCATGCTTGCCCTCAGGAGAAGCAATAAGCTTCCTAATTAACACTCTCTTTGTGCTTAATGGGGGCCGTGTTGGACAATCTTTAGGTTTGCAGGTCCAGTGGGGTGACTAAGAGGAAACCGCACGTACAGTTTGAGGGGAACGGCTTTTTTCAGCAGTCGTTACTTCGATTTACTTTTCTACATTTGCTGCATTCATTTCCTTCCAAATTCATTAAATGATAAAATGTTATTCCTGATCCTAGTTCTTGAAACAATTCAACAGTGCAACCACCAGTTGTGTGCTTCTCAAAAATCGACAGTCTGAAAACTTGACATTCAATTTTTGTGAAACACAGATGCATTCACACGCGCACACACACACACACACTCAGAGTAACAAGTGCATAACACAATCTTAATTGATGAGCATCGTCTGTTTTGTTTTCGCAACTCGGAATGACTCAGCTACTACCCCAAATGGAAAACACTTCATTTAGGACCCAGTACCCAATTAACATTTCACAGGAAGCTGAAACTCGGAGCGGGTGCCTCTGTGCACGCCTTGACACTTAATTAATTAGCATTAGTTGTGATTAATAATGAGGGTCCTTTTAATAGTAAATCTGCAGCTCCGATGGCAAGCTGACACAACAAAGGCGCCTGTGTCCACGGTGGGATTTATCTGGGGAGCTGTTCGGTGAGGTGGGGGAGGGGGGGGGGGGAATTTAACATGTTTCTCACAGGCCTGACAAATGGCCTATTAATTATCTAATGTCTGACAACAGTCACTTGATAAAGACGTATGTTTGGACAAGGAGCGGAGAGGAAGATGCATCAGAGGAGAAAGAGGGACTGAATGTATGCGTGCACTCAAGAATGATGTGAATTTAATTTCAGTACTACAGAGTGACTAAGCCACTGAAATAATCAATATGAAAGACTAACAAAGTGCATTTATTTTTAATGAAATGCAAACAAATGGGATCCTGATAAAAATACAGATGGAAAAGCCGCACACAGTTTTCACTCTTGAGCCACAATCAATAGCCCCAATGAAAAGACAAGAAGCCACTGAAGGCATTTTCATCTCTGTCCCTCACTCTCTCCCTGAGTTTACTTCCATTGACTTCCCGCAAGCACATAAGGACCCAAAGTGAGGCATTTAGCCAAATGATCTCCTTGCTTGTTTTCATGAGATAAGATCCCAGTTGGACACTAACTCAAGTCCGTCCCGTGGAAAGCAAACATCATAACAACATGACAACTATGTTTAGTTTGGTGAATGAATGCCGTTCATTGGCTGGTGCGGAGACAAAAGACTATTCACATCAAAGACTGGGACCAGGATAGAGATGATGACGGACTGAAAGAGCCGACAACAGAAGGGAAGGGAAGCAAGTGGACACTTTTATTCTATAGCCGAGCTATAGAATTCCCTCACGTGTTTATTTGAGGGAGACATCTGGAGAGGAGTTCAAGTGCATTTGTTCAAGTGGTGATTATCGAATTGGGTGCAAGGCATCTATTCGAATGTCGGACAGCATTTCAGGACATATTCTATCACAGTCATCTGTTGCCACATTTAGCGGTATTGACAAGAAATACAATTTAAGTCTTCTGAATCAACGTGTCATTACTTCAATGAACACAGTTGATTTATTTCGATTAATTTTAGTTTCCAATGGTCACCTCTACCGTTAACGTGTATGTGTGCGTGTGTATCTGTGTGTCATTTATCGCTGTCCTCGTTCATCTACATAACAAAGGACACCTGCAGTAAAGTACAACGCTATCCAGAAAAGGGACCGACGCAAATAAAAGGGGAGAGTTAGTACATTTATGACTTTGCTCCATCATGCCACGTTACAAATCCCAAACAACATTGATTCCCCCACACACACACATACTCCACCCATTTTAGTTCCACCCTCTATCACTTCCATGCCATGGCTGGGTGCCATGACGCGCTAATATCATTATGGCCCACAGTTGTGCACATTTGAGAAATTGATTCCTTCGATGAAATGTGAGTGAGGCAGGTCCAAGCAGAGCAGAAAGGGACATATATTATATGGTTACTGACAGGCCCCCCTGAGCCCCTCCGAAGGGCCCCCTGGGTACCAGAGCACCAGCCTCGGCCCTCTCCAGCCCGGCCCGGTCATTAAAAGAAATGATAGCATATGTGCTTTGTTTACCTTTGATGCCTTCATAATACATTACACAATTAGACTGATTTGACAATTTCCATTATACTTGATAAAATATTTATGTAGGCCTGAGGATGGGAGATCTTATCAAAAGGGAGGGGGCGGCTCGGCGGTACAGATGGGAAGTCTGCTCTCGCTGGTAAATATGTCCGTAAATGCCAAATTAACCCGGATTGTACGGTCACCCACAATGTATGGGATGACATTGAATATATGAGAAGGTCCATCAGGAGTGGTTTGCTCGTGAGATCAAGACGGTACAGCCAGGCTGTGTTTCGATTTTGTCCTTTGACATGGACAACTGAAACGAATCAAACACACTTTATGTCCTGGAAGTGCACAACAAGTCTTGTCCCCGCATTGAACGCAAAAGTTGGCATTCAGCAGAGCAAATTATCACCTTGGCAGTGTGCCCTCCACAACTTTTCCATGCAAGAGAATTATTGGCAAAACAAATTTCTGGCTGTATGAAACATTAGATTTTGATTTGACTCTGACAGGGCAAACAAAGCATCGAGCTTCATTTTGCACCACCCTCAGAAATTTTCAATAATGCCATCGAGCTTTGGCTACAACGTTTTCTTTATTTAAAGAGGAAAGCAACTTATACATTCATCCGTCACCCTTTTTCCTTCTCTTATTCCTCCTTATTTCGATCAGAATAGCCCCCTTTTTTTCTCACCTGTCTCCCTCTTTCCCCACGCACGTTTCCACAAACCTTTTTCTGGTGTGCAGCCACTCCACATCCATCACAACCTAGAAATTTAAGGAGCCAAATTGGCCTCATCTGTCTCAATGTTGGATGCAGATGGAGTTTCTTCTGCTGAGGGAGGTGCAGTTAGTCACCCCGCCTGGCTCTACCCCTCCAATCTACTCCTTTAAGAACGAGATAGACTGCCCTGTGATAGAGCCACGTTATGCGCCGGCTGCTTGGATGAAGAGGGCAGAGTGGGTGAAGTGACCACTTCACTGACCACCCGCACCCTGCCTCATTCTTGAAATCTCGCCTTTTGTTTTATTTTCCATTTCATCCTCAATCTCATTTCTCTGTTTTCCATTCATTCGTCTCCCGAGCGCGGCACACCTCCAAACGCGCGAGCAGCCGCGGCCGTGGCGCAGCCTGCGGGATCGTTGCAGGCAGCCTGGTCAGAGCGTGCTCGTTAATAAAAGCCTAAATGAGGCAGCATGCATAAAACATGAAGCGCTGCGTGCTGCCGTAATGAACTGCTGCTCCATAATTGCATCTCAAAGCTGTAAAATGAAGACAAAATATTTGAAGAGGGGTTCTGTCACCTCTCTGCAGAAGCAACACTAATCACAGGCTTTTCACAGGGCCCACGGGGTCCACCCCTGACAGAGAGCAGGGGGTAAATGCCCAGGGCGGCAAAGCTGGCAACACTCCTCCCCCCAACTAATGGGACATAATTGAATAATTGCTGATTAGAAAATAAGGGGAGGAGTAGGAATAACATAACAGTGTGTGTTATCGCAAATGATACCATTGGGAAAGCAAATGTAATTATAAGGAATATGAATGAATAGTAAAATATGTCCTGATTAAGAAACAATGCCATTAATTCAGAGTGAAATTCTTTGCCTCCATTTATTGTCGGAAAAAATCTCAAAGTTCTTGTGTACCATATTGCGTAAGGCGGAAAGGGTTGCAATTGAAGTTTTGACGTAACGGCAAAGGGTTTCAAGATTAAAATAAATAAATAAATAAATAAATAAGGTACCGATAATGCCTGTATGGAAACACATAAACATAAAACGCCCACAACAGGGCATACAGTGACGAGCCTGGAGACAGGCGGGCTTCCATATGAGCGATTGAAGTCCCACCCAAGGGTGTCACCCAGACAGTTAGAGAGTCTCTGTAGTGACAGGGTGGCTGCTGAGACATAATGAAGGTGCTGTGGCTGTCACAGGAGGTCAGTGCTGATCACACTGCCCAGCTGTGCGGGGTTAAGGACACATGTAATGAATCCCACCAATGACAAATGGCCCTTAAAGTCCAGACTGAGGCATCTGACAAACACAGACTCATCACTTGGGCACAAACACGCACATACACATACCTACAGCTAGACATAGGAAAACTCGAAGATCGTACACATTCTGTGGTCAAGTATGGCAGTGTTTCGTGCATATTTTAAGACAGGTTGCAAGTTTACCGATCTGTAAAATGCTATTTTTTGCATTCTTTTGGGACACTTCATCCAATACACATTTCTTCCTGATGATGGCAAGTACATCTTTATACCTCAAGGCACAATGTCTCTCACTGTGGGGGGCTATCTCAAAATGTATTTTTGATATTTTGTCCAAAACCGCTACACTATGAGAACATGTTTTGATATGTTCTCACACCTAGTGCAAAAGCAATATCTCTTTGAAAGACGGTACATTTGTATGGATGACAGGGCTATACAGTATGACAATTTGAGAAAAAAACAAAACAAAACATTATTTCTGGCATGGCAGCGCAATGGAAGGTCAGTGGTCAGCATTGGCAGTATTGTTTAACATGCACAATAAACCAAGGGGAACCACAAACCTCCAACTTGCATCATGAAACTTGAGTTTATGCAGACTTACATGAAATGGGTGATACAAACTCAACACAGCACGTTTGATGCTCTGTTTGAAAAAATAAAAAGGAAGTTGAATTCAATCCAAAATGCGATCTGGTTAAGACAAACTTGGAAAGGAGGGCTGTTTTTAACGCGGCAAGCTGACCACCGATCCTTGATTTAATAGTTGTGGACGTGAATAGACTTTGTCTGAGAGTTGCTTTGCCAGTCTGAGGTCTGCTAGCTTCTGGTCGAAGGTGACTGAAGCATCACACCGATTCCATTTTAACTTTGTGACAGAACTTGTTACAAACAATACTGTCCGAAGCGGAGGATGCTTTCCAAAACCGCAGGGCAACACGTAGACCTGAGCACTCACGGAACGGTGCCACAAAGGATGTTAGCTTCGTGATTGTTGAAGGTTAACATTCGCACACCGAGAGCAACAAAACCCCCTGACTGAATCTGTTTATGTTATTTGTTAAGTTCCTTGTATTTCGACGTTGATTCGACCAGACAATATTGAACAATTGTACCCTTTTATGGTAATTGTTATGAGAGTCTGCACTTAAACACTGGGTCATTGCCAGGACTGAGAGACCAATGACGGTAACTGCGCAAACATCTGCCATTGGATTGGCTCCTGCTAAAGCATGTCCACTCAAACGCAAACATGTTCATAAATTCAACACCTTAAATTTCTTGAAATTCAATCGTTTGTAACACTTTAGCCTCGACAAAATAAAAACTTTTTTTTGGTCATTACTTTGAGCTAGTGGATGGTAAATTCTGTTTTTAGCAGACGCTCAATGTAGAGAGTGTAGGGATGGTTGGAGTCTGTGCGTGCATGTTTGTGTGTGTGTTTGTGTGTGTTTGCGTGAGGTGAGAGTTGAACTATATTGAGAGTGACAGCTGCCAAAGGCCAGTGAGATTGGGGTGGGAATGCAAAACGACAATGATGGAAGAAGAGGAACATGACAGTAACAGCAAGCCAGATTAGACGGAGAGCACGTGGGATCAGAAGCCCCTGATCGAACATTGGCATGACGGTGGTGGGGGTGGGCGCGGGTTCAAGGAGATGCACATGTCTTGTCGTGAGTGTTTCGGGCACCAGGGAAAGGGATTTCAATCCTGTCTTTCACTTGTCTCATGGAAATACTAGTTTGTAAGAGGAATACAAACAAAGCCACTTTTCCTTCTTCTCTGACTGTGATATTGTTCAAGGATAATAAATATTCACAATCCTGATCACCGATTTTGATTAGAACCTCTTGTAGGGCAATCATGGGATGGCATGTATGGGTGTATATAAAAAAAACACAAACATGAACGTGGTAAGTGACAGATGACATATGACAGATGACAGATGACATATTTCAATTGCATCATACAGTCATTTAAAAAAAAGATCGAGAATGTATTTATTTTTGTTCTTTGACAGAGTGACTAAACAATGTTGTTCACCATTAAGCATATCATCTTAAGCTATTTCATTTGTCAATTAGCATTTTTTTCAATGCTATCCAAACAAAACGCATTTTAAAATGTGTTATTCCTAGTTTGTTTTTAACCTGCAGGAGTGTTGCAACTTTGTTTTGGATACATTTGCTGTCTGTTAGAGCATGCGATTATAGATCACGCTGGTGCACCACTAAAGTACTTCTGAACCATTTCATACATTGACTACCCTTCAGTAAAATACGTAGACAATAGACCCCCCTCCCATCCCACCACTGACATTAAAGCACGGCAGGCAATTAAGATTTGCCATTTTGCACTCATGCTAGCAAAAATCAATAGAGCTCCTCTTTTCCTCATATTGATGGACCGCGTTGAGTAAAAGAAACGTACAACTTTTAAAAGCAACTGCCATGTACTTAGATGCGAATCAATTGTAATTAAAACTGAACAAGTGTTCCGCTTGATTCACTCAAAGGCTGCGTTGCTCATTAAATCCATTTTCATCAGTTATCAGTTAAAGGATTTAAACGACGTCCACGGCTTCTGCCTCCTTTGGGATAGCGCTCAGCGCCGCCGCACGAGCATGGTAAATTCACTCTTGCTTGGTTAGCGATCAAAAGCCCTCCAAATTAAGTATCAAACAATTAGCTGTTTTGTGTCATTCTCCAAAACAAACTGTATTAGACGCACTTAATTAAACTTTCATATTCAAACGGACTAATCAGTTTGCAGCAGAGTTGATGCTTGGTTTGTTTTTTTTTTCCCCTCACATGAAACACTAGAACGAGCCAGGTCAGGCCATCGCCCGCTCATTAACATGAAGGTGTCATTTGCATTTGCTGATGGAGTGTTCCAGTTTTTCATATGCCTCGTTTTGCTCTTGCATCAATCATCGGCAAAGGGGGCCAACGTAGGCCACAATTAACCCTCCAAATCTGCCGCTAAACAAAGAGTTTTCACTCATTTGCAGATCAAACGCCACTTGTCCATTATACAATGGAAATGAAGGTGGAGTGTTGCACTTCTGAAAAACTCTATAATTACCAGCTGTTAATTGCACACTTGTGCTGTCTCACTTTTAATTAAAAAGAGAGGCTCGTTGTTGGATGATAAGCAACGGTGGAGAGGCGATGGTTTAATCAACAAAGCCAGAGGAATTTCTTTCTGCTGGGGCCAGAGGCAGACTGGATAAATCTTCAAATAACCCAGGGAGATTAAAACGTGTCCATTAGGGCCAGTCAGGTTTTATTTGGGGTGGACGAAGCGAGGTGCATTTGAAGTCGTCCCGCTGCAGAGTCCTCTGCGAAGCGCGGCTGGGGGTGTGCGACTAATCAGCCCGCTGTTAGCCCTGAGCGCTCAAGTGGAGGAATTGGACTCTGCTGGGGGTGAAGAAAGGAAGGGAACCAGGGAAGGACAGAGTGAGTGAAGTTGAAACGTCCCTGTCGCTTTCTTCCTATTTTACTTTTTTCACCCCCTTTCTTCATCGTGAGCCAAAAATACTTTTAAAACTACACACTACAGGCATACGGATATTTACCCGTATTTTTGTACCGCTTAAACGGTCATAGGTAGTCAAACAGCTGAGATGGGGTGAGAACGGCAGGATACACTGCGGAAAGCAAACACGCTCATTCACAACTTTTTGCCATTAGGAGTCTTCAGTGTAACTAACAAACCACGTTTGGGACTGTGGGAAAAAGTACATCCACCTGGAAACAACATCCACAAGCAGAGGAAGAATAGAATCTCACACAGAACGGCCTTACGCCAAGATTTGAACCTGGATCTGTTTTTCTGTGAAAATTACCAACACATCACTGTGATGCCAAAGGGGGAAGTACCGTATTTTCCACACTACAAGACGCACTGGATTATGAGGCACACCTTCAATGAATGGCCTCTTGTGTGATTTTTTTTCCCATATATTGGACGCACTGAATTATAAGGTGCAATCTACTATGCATCCACTAGAAGGAGCTATGCTCCTTCTCTTCGACTCGAGAGGCGTTCAAGACTGCCTCCGAAAAACGTAAATTAACGATTGCTTCAATGAATCTACGAAAATTGAAAATAATCCATCAAAACAGAAAATCAAGCGAGGAAATCACAAAATAAATTCTATCGGCCCTCTGCAGAATTTATTTTGGTATTTCCTTGAGCGTAGCTCCAACAGAAGGATCAGATGTTGTCTTGTTGTCTTATTAAGCGGGAGGAAATTTCATCTGTGCATACCGCACATTTGACAATAAAGTTGTACTTGACTTGACTTGAGATGTCAGTAAAATGTAGGAGACTGGCCTGTCTCAGAAGTACTTGTTATTTATTCCTTTGTTGTGTACTGTATTCACAAACGAGTAAATCACAAAATAAATTCTGCAGCGACAAAGTTCACTGAACCAAAAGAAAGGTATAACATTCTAAGCATGTCTCCGGCAAGGAGCCATTCTGGGGGTCGACATATTACCGTAATGACCATAGACAAGGGGCACCGGATTAAAGGCGCACTGGGAGCTTTTAAGAAAATGGATGACTTTTCGGTGCGCCTTATAGTGAGGGAAAATACGGTAACTCTTTCAAATTTTTAGTTCCTTGGTGTAATGGCAAAGTGTCCTGATCATCTTGTTCGTAAAAAGTATTTCATGCGCTGTTGAACTCATGTTAAACAGTCCAATTTAAGTGTGTGTGTGTGGCGGGGGGGAACCTTCTGTTTTTCGGTATTGCAGCCACGTCTCTATAACTCATAAGAGTGTTTATATGAAAGAGACATTTACCTTGGTCAGCAAGTCAATGTTGTCATGTCTCAGGGCACCATACAGTACTTGACTACCAGGGTGTGATAACCTCTTCCACCCTCTCTTTGACCCCTCCGCTCCCTCACTGATAAAACTGTCTGCCAGGAAGTGTCCTTCGCAAAGCTTCCTCCCCTCTTATGTTCAATCAACACCTGTCACCGCAGTGATCTGATAACCGGGAGCTGAGTGCTCGTTCATGCTTCTTGGACACATTTTCAAAACAGCTTCATTCGGCGTGTGTAAAACGAAGATCGGTACAAGTAATAACAAAATCACCAGGGGCTTCCCAGACCCCCTGTGCGTCGCGACTCTCTGAGATAAAGTGCGCTGGGTTTATCTAAGGAAACAGTTGCTGGGGCAAGGATGGACTGGCCTCACTGACAGATTAGTCCAGCCCAGGCCCACTTCCTGCCTGCTGAGGACACTAATTAGAAGGCAGAACTGACACCACAATAAGAGCTGACAGTTGAATGCACTTAGAACAGCTTCACACAATCCACCGCTGTATCGGGACTGTTGCCATGCCAAGCCATAAATTTCATCACATTAGCCGGCACTTATCTGATGTGACAAAGTTAACCTGGATGTTATTTAGGCGCAAAAGTACAAGGGAAGTTCTGAGAAAACTGTGAGGCTGCTGATTTATCAGTGGGACTAAGTGTTTTATTTGAAAGTTTATCACCACATCTCACTCTCGCCAGCCCCCTGCTCCCCCTCCGCCCTCCGTTCCCTCCACACACTGACAAGTCATTGTTAACGTGGACATTTTCCCAATGTGAAAGACATCCTGTTTACAAACATGGTGGATTGTGTCTCTCAGGTCATGGTCACTCACACTCTGTCCGTATTTACCCCCCTTAGCCTTAGATGCAAATAACCTCTGGCCACATGAAACATTTAACATAACCGAAGTTGAAAAAGACAGATGTGGAACAGAACGCAGTTTCTAGATCACTTCTCTTTCCACAAATTATCAATGTATTGAGAAATCAGAAGTACAGTATTGAGAAATATTCATACTTAACCATCATTTATATTTGCTTTTAACAAGATACTTTTAAATGGCAGTCATGTGATATATACTGTACAATATCTGACATTATATTAATGGATTGTAATATTTTATTGTATTATTATATTAGAGTGCTTGCATGCACCCGTGCACGACAACTTTGATTACAGCATCACCAAATGAAGGGAAAATATGGTATTACCCAAAGGGCAAATTTTCAGTACAGGTGTATTTCCAGTACACATATTAGGTGGAGTTGTTTTACAACACCAGCCTGAGCTGATATATTGATTTAGTTTGAGACGTCCGAGAGGCCTTTTTTTTTTTTTTAACTTTTAAATTCTAAGAGCGCACAGTGATTTCAAAAGTCTGAAAAACAGAGATGGGGAAAAAAAAAGTGCATGTGTGACACATGCAAGCTTATGTAACAGCGCTGCTTGGTGGTTACAGAAGCTCTGTTTTCTGCACCTCAGTACAGAGAGCAAACTTGGGCCTTTTCTAGGATTGTCTCTGCTTGTGCCAGCGGGCAGAGCATCATCAATGTGGTTGTCGGCCCCTGGGACATCCCAGAAGAGGAGCGCAAGAGACAAGCCCCCACCAGCCTTGCTCATCCATCATGATGACACCACGAGTTGCAGTCATGAAAAGCACACAACCGAGTGGACGCATACGACCACAACTAGGAGGGGATGGAGAGGCAGGATTGGCAGGATCTCTTAAAAACACATTTTGTGCCTTATAACTACTCGCGAAGGCTGAAATGGAAGCTCTGATGCTGGTTTTGTAAGAATAACTCCGGGTGGTTCTTAGTGGGTGCGCATCGCATTTCGTGAAAGATAATGCGGTCTTCGGGGATATGTATCTTTGAGAATTTTGCGGCTCCCACACTGCAACATCTTATTCATACGTTTCTTTATAAAATTGTCTCAAACATTTACTTTACATTACTTAGTTAATTCAATCGATATCTGTTTGGCAGGTCTGCGCCAACATTCAAGTTATTGCAGGATGAAACAACAGTTGTCTAAATGTATTTAATCAACCAAAGACTGTTACAAAATAAACATAAGAGCATATTCACAGCATTGCACTACTTTTTAAAGAGTAATTTAGTTTTGAAAAAAATTGTAGTTAGAGCAAAATGAATGAAATGTTCATGAAATGTTTGACGTAATGTCATGTGCTGTTACGTTGAGAATTTGCAGCATCAGCACCATAATCGTTGTGGAGCTGGAGGGCCCTCAGTCTCGCCGTCTGGAGGAGATATGACAAGAGGCGCTGCTCCCTGTTCGGGCACAGCAGGGGAAGAATGCCTGGGCTGCCTGCCGGAATGCCTGCTTTTATTGTTACTATTAAATCTTTAAGCTACTTTTAACACAAGATGCGATCTGCCTGGCAAACTTTTGTGAGTGAGAAATGTGAAAAGGCTTTTCTGTCATGTCTGTCTGTTTTGTTTTCAGCCGCAGCTGGAGTGTAGGGCGTTTCCCTCCAACAGGCGCACCTGTTCCGCGTTTACCAATCAAGCCTGCCATGTATTTAAGGACTGCCGAGCTGCCTCGTCTCTTGTCGGATTATTCACATTGCTTACCATTTATGCTCAAGTGTTGTTGGGTTTTTTTAGACCTCTCGATCTTATTCATGGTCGCTCTCATTTTGTCATAGAACTTTGTAAGCATTTTCATTATCCCTTCTCACAGCCACAGGATTTCTATTTATTTTTTAGTGAAGTAACTATGCCTGTCCAATAATTTAAGCATCAGTGGACCTTTGTGAGGTAAAGCAAATCAGTTCAAAGACAAAAGCAAGTTAAAAAAAATAAAAATAAAAACATGTTGGGCAGTTTTGCATGAAATAGCACACACAAGATGATCCCAGAGATTTTCAGCTCGGTTGGGGTGAGGACTTTCAGCGGCTCACTTCATTGTTTCTCCTACCTAATTCTCTTGGTGCTCATCATCACAGAACATAACAATCCAAGCAGGGAGATTCTAACACTACTGGAAGCTCAGCAGAATAAGCTGTTCGGAAACAGTCTGTCATGATTTAGGCACAAAGCACCAACTGAGTCAGTTGTGCTGCTCATTTTGATAAATGCGTGGTCTTCACAAACGGGGCATCGTTTAAGATTAAAATAAAGATTGAGCCTCTACATTCGAAAACAATGAGTCTTCACTTTGGGATAAAGATTTTAAAGAAATTGCCTGAAGGCATTCGTCATAAAGAAATGGCCACCGTGCCACAGATGTGAAACATGTGCTACATTTTGATGCAAAAAGGATGCAGAAATAGATCATGTTTGGAGTAAAAGAGTCTCCCATACATAAACACAAACACACGCAACCAACGAGCAGAGGGTGTTGATATGAGTTGCAGTGAGCAAAGACAGGAGCTCTACGTCTGTTCAGTGTGTTTTAAGCATGTTTAAATGAGTGAAAAGGCAGTAATGGCTTCCAGATGGGGTCTAGTTTGATCCGGATGATTTTGACAGGCGAGGACTTTGATGTGCTGTTGCCTATTACTGGCATTACAGGGAGACACGGATAGTTCTCCCTAATCGCTTCCAACTCCTCCCCAGCAGTACGACTACAGGCCAGCCACACCAGAACTACGAATGGGAGCCTTTGTGGAAATTTGCAACTTATACACCGGGACCTCTCAGGTCAAACACAATCTGCCGAAAGACGCGCGTATTTCACATCGGATGATAATAATTAACGGTGAACTGTCAACATTTAAACCTTGAAGGCAATTTTGATCAAACATTTTCACTGTCATGTGAGATTTTGAAGGAGACGGAGCACCTCTCCTCTCCCCGCTAATCACGTTTCTATAGGACCACCTCTCTGAACCCCTCAGCGTCTCCTCCTCATCTCCTTGTTCTGTGGAACTGTAGAGAGGGATGAAGAGCGGAGGAGTGAATCAGGCTGAAGTTTCTCTCTTTATCGCCAAAAGGATGCGGAATGCTAAGGGGCCGATGCCTTGGAATCTGCGGTTTTGTCCCTCTCTGGGGCAGTCCTCTCGGGGCAGCACAGAGACGTATTCGGAGGAAAGCCTGGAGGGCCCTTCAGTTGACAATGGAGCAACCCTGGGACAAAGTGATCCTTGAGGAGGGATCTGTGGAGAGGTGCAGGTGTCTGAGATGAACAAGTGCCTTTCGGGCCTGACCCACTTATCTGCGGGAGCTCCCTTCCTTATCAGCCCTCCCATGGTGTCCTCAGCAAAACCTTTTCGACGAGAACACATACATAATCGACAGACGTGTGTGACTAACTCAAACACAGGACTGGGCACAGAGGGATGGGGAATGAAATGAAGGCCTTATATCTCTGGGCCTCACCATGCATCTGGTAAACGCACTCCATTCTACTCTGTGACGGAAAAAGCAACCAGCGAAATAAACTCTGTCAAACACACCGTCCATCTCCTGACAGATAGGATGAAGAAAATAAGCCACGCTCTATAAACAAAAACATCACAAATCAGCGGTCGGGCAGCTGAACCGTAAAGCCGTGCAACCATTTTTAGCGTTAGTTTGACGGTGGGAGGACAGCAAAGAAGGAGGCCACCCGCTCTTTAAAATCTCATCACTGCTGCCTTTGCTCTCAGGAACGGCACTGGGGCAACATGGACTTGAGCTAGAGAAAGACAAAACAACCAAGAAATCACCAGTAAGAATCGGACTGGCCCAGCAGGCTTCAGTGGCTCGCGGTGGTTTTAGTGGAAGAAAGGCAAAGATAGAACAAATGGCTATGTTGCAACTGCGGCTTCGCTTTCCGTTCTTGCAGCGAGATGAGAATTCCATTCCTTAATTGTTCAAATGTCTTCAATGGGAACCATCCTGAATTTGTTGTGCCGAGCCAGCACATAAAAAAAGGTTGATTTAAAACTCATTGACAGTGTGAAGTTTACAATCTTAATAATGAGCACAATTAGGACGCAATTATTCAAGTTGCCGAACAAATCGAGCACTCAAACATTCGTTGTGCCATTTGTTTCGAATAAGCAGAGCACCACCGCCGGGACTATGCTTGCACTAGCAGTTTTTTTTCAAAATGAAACAACAAATCAACAGCAACGCCACTTTGGACTCTCAGGAGCCTGCATGGGAATTGTGTTATTCTGATTCTCCTTTTTTTTTTTTGCCAACATGCCAAGTAGCTGAGATCTCGCAGCGCTATTTATCTAATTTCCCCCAACTTATTTTCATATCTATTTCTTTTGTAAATTAGGCAAATGTAGCCGCGGGGCCTCTCGCATTGTGAAATCAGCTGGAATTGCAACATTAAAGAATGAAGGGCAGGTTGCCGAGGCGGCCATCCTCCCGGATTTGGGCAAATTCAGCTGATGCAAAACAAGGAATTAATTTGAAGGGGAGCGACTTGCGTGCTGCGCTTGGCGCTCTGACAAAGATGAATGGCATCATTCCAACTGAATGGCAATTTCACTTTTTGTGACGGCGCTTTAAAGCAAAAGCGAGTGGAGGATACATCAAGCATTTGCAATCCCATCGAGGACCCTGCTTACCTGCTTATCAGACATCGCATATTGTTTACCAATCATCTGATATTGATTGGTTTCACACGAAAGTCTGAAGACGAATTAGAGCGGGAGAAGGTTAAGTCCTAACCTTGAAAGATTTAGTGTCTATTCAGGCCTCGTGTAGGACTTTCCTCCGCTCTCTCGGAGAATAGAGAACTTTAAAATTCAATAGTGGATGGGAGACACAAAACGTGTCACATTCACCAAGTGAAGCCACTGGAAGAAATGCAGAAGAACACCCAAAAGCATAATCTTTCTGCCCACTTGATAGAAATGGTAATTGCATGTGTGGGATAATACTTTGAAGCCAAGGCCTCGGTGGGACAGACCGCCTATTTAGCTTCCAAACGGGGCAACAAAACAGCTCCTTCTTAGTGCTTTTGTTCACTTCTCCACTCTTTGAAATGTTTACTGAAAAAGAACCTTCCACTCCACTCTTACACAATGTGACAGCTATCATTCTTGGTTCGTGGGCGCAATGTTTGATGTCAACCGCTGACATGTAGCGATTGTTTCTGTCAATCTTTTCCTATTCAACATTCTCACTTTCAACATGATACCCTTCGCATCGAGGTGGACCAAAACTGAGAGCAAGTCCACCGTCTGAATGCTGTTACAAAACACACTCGATTGAAATGCTACGGTGAAGGAAAAATACATATTCTTCCAAATGAAATCATCCATGGCTTTTCCTTTACTTTGTGCCTGCACTATGAGGCCGTAAATAATGGCCCGCGCTCCACGGGATACCCCAAGTCAATACCGGGACATGCAAAAAAAGCCATGTTCCTACAATTTGACCTTCATATTTTGACAAAACCAAGAACATGCTTGCACCAGGGTAGGATCCCTTCCTCCTGTTGGAATGTACCATCTCCCAGCACGAGTTTGGAACTGTAAATGGACCGCTGAGACACCCGTCACAGCTGGGCTGCATCACTTAGCATCCCGATCACCCTGCGGCAGACAATTCATTAGGTTGAGTCTGTGGCTCTCCGGCCCACCCGACTTCTCGACACATCACAGAACGGGCCGACGCGCACAATATGCCCAGATCGTAGGTCATATTGAGAGACTGAAAGCTTGCATTCTACCCATTATTGGAATGACAATGTATGTACTCATTAACTTGAAATCTGTCATTATATGAGCACCAAGATGGAAAGAACAAAGACAGTTCAAGTCCAGTACTCAACTTTGACAAAGTATCAGTTAGGTGCCGTTGTGTGTTTATAACGTGGTACTGGACAGTCTGCACAAGGATGCAGTGAAAACAGGCACTTCTGGCAGTGTCGAGTGATGCTCGGCATCAGAAGGCAAAATTGATTTGTGTAACTTGAAGTGAACGATGGGCAGATGTTGTTGGTCAGTGCGATAGAACATAATTATTTGAAATGTTGCTCTTAGGCCAAACAACCATGACTTGGGACTAAACACTTTTGTCAATACCAACTTCTGCATGCAAATTAGGAAGGAATTGTTGGAATGTCTTCGATTTGGGAAAAAAAGTGGATGTTTTATGGAAAATTCAGTGGATTTTGCAGTTCTGCAGTTGACACTGGACAACACTTGTGGCAGTCAGTGGAACACAAATCTCCACGAGGCTGAACAATCTTGAACTCATTTGTTTGACTTAATTGTATCCATGACATCATTAGTCAGTTTTACTCCAATCCAACCACGCTCAAGCTTCCTGGGTTCTTTCCGGATACATGGCCATAATGTGAAAGTTGTCTTCTTCCACTTTCATCTCAACAAAAACGTACGAGTGAGGGGCATGTTAATAGCACAATTTAAAAGACTAGATATCTGTTCACCTAAGATACATCTGGCAAAGCTATTTATTTAGTTTTTATTAACGGTACATATAGGCAACGTTAAATGCGCCCAAAAAGACCGTCACTGTTAAAAGTTTTATGTTGGTTTGGTGTTGGTTTTTCCAACAAGAGTCTGGTGAGTGGAGGGTTCACCTATCAGTAGCCTTCTGCGATCTGACAAAAATGAGGAACTGGATCACAATGAATGGGCCTCATTCCTATACCCACGCATAAATACAAACACCGTTTTTGTGCAATCCTGCTAACTATCAAACATCAATCAAAACAACAGCTCTTGCTTCTGTACTTGGTGTCGGTAATGACATACACATCTACAACAAGCACCAGACGGCTCTGAGGCCTCAGAGCTCTGCAAACACTCCCGGCGTAGCCATCGCTCAGCTCTCAATGAGAGAGCCACTTAAACTTTCCCCTTCTCAATCAGCGTAGCACAAAGCAAGGAGCACATCCGCGGCCTCCTGATCATCCCGACGTCTGAGCGTGTACAACAGGCATGTCCCTGGATACCCGACTCAATGTCCCGCGGCCCCGAGCACCCACCCGACCGCCCCCCTTCAGAATGGCACAGTGTTCAGGACCGTATGCTGCGCCGGCTCTCATGTGCGACTAGATGAATGACAATTCCTTCGAGAAGGGCAGTTAGAAGGAGCAGTTGGGCTAAAAGGGAGTGGTGGCGGAGGGCTGCGGCAGCTGTCCCACTTGCCACATCCACCCCGTGAGACCCCCACCGCCCTCCCAAGTCTTACTACCAAACTCAGCAGCAGGTTTCTCCCTACAGAGAGAGAGAAAAAAAAACACGCTTCATTACGTCCTCTCTCCCCGGAGCAGCTAGGGGCCTTTCACTGCAGATAAGCCTCTTAGACATGAAGTAGCGCACAGAGCAGCATTTGAGTGACAGCAGGAAGGTTTAGCCATTCAGTGGACAATGCTCACATTCTCTGGCTTTAATCTAGGAGGCGGACAATGATCTGTTTTTAAGGCCTCATCTCCTCTGCTTTTCCCACAGCAGTAAGTGACTGGCTCAAGCAGGAGAAAAAGAGACAGTGCAAGCCGAGGGCTGGCCAGGAGAGCGGCTGCTATCTCCAAAGGCCTCATGTTTCCGTGACAGTCCCGACTGAGGTGCGACCGGAGGGGGAGATGTGGGCGTGTAGTCGGCGCAAAGCAAAAAGCATCAATAACACACATGTGTGCGCACACACACACACACACACACACACACACACACACACACACATGCATGGGCACACACAATCGCTCAGTGATGGTTGAGTGCACCCGAGTGATAGACAGGCAGGTGAGAAGCCTGCTGGTGATGTGGCTTAGTGCAGAGCTTTGTCATTCTTATCTACACTGACCACTGACATCTATCCCTCCTCAACTATTGTGGGGCTTTCTATGACGCATTTATACAAACGCAAAGGCAAGTCGACCGGGAGGGAAAAGTTAGGCAGTCAAGGGCAAATATCCAAACAATATGATTTGTTTTGATTTCATGATACGCTGTATTTGTTCCTCCCTGTACCTCATGTAAACAATTTAAAATGTAATGCTCGGAGATCGGTGGTCCAGTGGTTTGCGCGTCGACCTCCCAGTGCAGAGGTACTGGGTTCAATTCCAGCTCTAGCCTCCCTGTGTGGAGTTTGCATGTTCTCCCCGGGCCTGCGCGGGTTTTCTCCGGGTACTCTGTTTTCTTCCAACATCCCAAAAAACATGAATGGCAGGCTGATTGAACACTCTAAATTGTCTCTAGGTGTGAGTGTGAGCACGGATGGTTGTTCGTCTCTGTGTGCCCTACAATTGGCTGGCAACGGGTTCAGGGTGTCCCTGGGATAGGCTCCAGCACCCCCCGTGACCCGGATCGGAAAATTGATGGATGGATGAGATCATGAGATCAGCATACACTGAAAGAAATGGTGTCTTGAATTTACTCAATTTTATTTCGTGCATGAAATAAAATCATCTGGATCAAGACTTTTTTTTTTTTTTAAGTAGATGATAAATCTACTTTAAAAAATCCAAATCCAGATGTGTCAGGTGGCACTGTAGGACTCTCCCTGCGGCTGCACACCTGTTGGTCGTTATGTAATTAGTAATATAAAGGGACTCCTGCCCGACCACTCATAGTCGGGTCATTGTTTATTTGTTGCTGTTTGCTGTTTGTTTGTCAGTCGTGTTTTTGGTCATGTTTCTGTTATTGATAGTTTTGAGCTTCAGTCTTGGTTTTTGTTTGATACTTTGGACTTTGTTTGTTCAGGATTTAGTTTTTTGTGTTTTATCAATACACTTCTTCAAGTACACGCTGCTCCTCTCTCTTGCCTGCTTTTTGGGGTCCTCCAACCACCTCGCTAACGTGACAAGATGATTCTATTCTGTACAGCCTCTTGACAAAATAATATAGAGGACCATATTTTATGTGTATGCATCAGAGTTAATTAGGCTAAGAACAATTACTACTATTGTTCAGTGTCTTTCTTATTACTCGTGTGTAGCGCATCAAATAGCAGTTCATTTGAATTAAGGGAGCAAGTACACTCAGTATATTTTCATTATCAGCAATAACAAATTATACAAGTCGGGGCAAAGTGTTTCAATTTGCCAGGAGGACTGTGGATATTTACATTATTTTAGAATCGTTTCACACTTAAGATTGGTTTGTTTGCCTCACCACTGCATAAACATCCAAACCTCAGCTACCTGTGTGTGTGTGTGTGTGTGTGTGTGTGTGTGTGTGTGTGTGTGTGTGTGTGTGTGTGTGTGTGTGTGTGTGTGTGTGTGTGTGTGTGTGTGTGCGTGCGTGTGCGCGCATGCATTAATGCCAGCGTTCATGCTTGTGTGTGTGATTGTGTGTGTGAACAGTAGGCCAAGCTATGGAAACATGTCCTTCAAGTAGCATGGCCTTTAGGCTTCTTAAATGTTTAATTGAACAGTCAATCACATATAAACAACACGATTATGTAATGTGTCACTATTTGTCGACACGCAGTAGTAACTGCAACTCTCTCTGCGACTGTGGCTTTTGCATAAAATGTTTTACGAATGCAAATTGATCATTTGTTCTTTTGAAAATATGCATGTGAAATCTTACCTGATATTCTTGGCAAAATACATGTATATGAGCATCGCCCCAATTTTAAATTTTTTCAAGTGCTAATGTTCAATTCTCAATGAGACGGCATGCAGACATGAGTTGAGGTGTCAAAATAAATGGGCAGAAATTTGAGCCTGAACACCAACAAAATATAGACACAAGTCCCAAAAAGCACACCCAGCGTGTCCTCAGCACCTCACCCTTTTCTCGCTTGCCTGCTTTTCCAACTTCCCCCCATTTCATCTCACACACCTCATCACTGTCCCCGACACCTCCACCCTCATATCCTCCACACACCTTTACCTCCCTCTGGAGCTCAGTCACAACTCTCAAGCTAATAAATCCATCATTTGCTCTACTGCACTACAATTATTAACCATTTAATTTGTTGCACTCATCGACTATAATATTAAGCATATGACAATCTATGAGCGGGCTGTGTTTTTGAAAAAAAAATACAATAAAATATAAAAAATAAGATATTCATGTTCATTGACACTTTCAGGGAGGTAATCATTAAGATGAGTGATAATTATGAAGCTGAGAGTTTGCAACGGTGTCGAACTGCATTGGGCACACTTTATAACGTGAAATGTTCAGTGTTAAAAATGTCCAAAACAAGAATTTTAATCAGAGCTCTCAAAAATATATAGTGATAATAATAATAATAATAAGAAGAAGAAGAAACAACTTCAAACCAGTATTCAAACTCCAAACTGTAACCATTATTGAAAAAAAAATCAGTTCTTATATTAAATTGGGCTCTTTACTTTTTGACTGTCTCTGAATGAAAACATGTGACAATAATACAAGATTTAATTCAACAATAGTTGTTCAAGTGTACCTGCAGTAATGCCACAGCATGAGTCTCCAATAATAATGGAGTCAACTCAATACCGAATAAGAAACGTGTTCTTACATTGCACTTGATATCACTACTGTGGGCAGTACTGTACTTTATCATGACTCATTTGATTGTCACGCACAAAGCAATTAAATAAAAAATGATGGACGTTTGGGATAAGAGCAGCTAAGGGCTTGAAAAGTTAAAAGATAAATCTAGGCGGAGGAAAACATATATAGTTGAGGACTAAGACGGACATATGCCAGGCTGGGAGACCCGGAGACTGATTGGGCAATTAGACGAACATACAGAAACAGATCTTTTCATTACACAGAATGAGTGACGTGGCAGCTATGAGACAATGGGGCCCTTCACTACGCTACTGAGTGTTTATGTCCCCCCGTCAGTCTACATCACCAGTGTCTCCCTGACTGCTCCCAGCTAACTTCTTGCGCACGCACACACACGCACACTACTGAACCAAAGCTGAACCTGAACCTAGTCCTGTAGTCCTGGTTCGTATTTTGTCACATAGTAGCATCCAATCAAGTGCGCAGAGTCTTATGACTCTATGTTTGTCTCTCAATGACACAAAGAGAAAGACAGAGTGAAAGCATGTTTAAGACAGAAAAGTGTCCAACGTGCGTGCGTTGGAGAGTGTGACAAGAATGAATTAATAGGCTTCTGTTGTAGATGTGCTTAACGCGTGTCACGTCTAACGCGAGACAAAGCTGAGTTGATGGCTGTGAGACTAATAAAATGTGAACCACAGAATAGAATTAAATTACAAGTAGAAGGCTTTTGGATTAGATTTCTTTGTATTATCACCTATTGTCAAATAGATACTGAAACAATCCCTGCTCAATGTCAAAGTATTTGCCGTTGCACATTTCCTGTCATGCAACACCGACTTTCAATCGTCAATTCCAAATATTGAAACAATGTTTGATGATGTGCTTTTCACATGCCCTTTGTTTTGACAAACAGCAAAGACAACACTGCCAAAAATGGAGCTCGTCGTTTCACAATTTGTTGGGGGAAAAAAAATAAAATAAACATGCTTCTGAATTTGTGAAATACTTTGGTAACCAGTAAATCTTCTTTTCTTTAAAAGCGAGATGATTGTTGAAGTTTTCCCTTCCTGAGTGACATAAATATAGTTCTTTCTCGCAGATCCTCTAATATGTTGATAACTGCATAATAGCGGTATCGTGATTTTTATTGTTATGCTTCCCACCACCTACTCTCTATTTGTCCAACGAGCTGTTGACTTGGAGATTTTGATCTATTTCTCAGGACGAGATGAGCAGACAGAACACACTGACATTGTTTCCACACTACTCATGCAGTCGCTCTCTTATTTTTTTTCAGACTCCCCTTTTTAGCCTCTTTTCCTTATCCCCCCCCTCCACCGCCCATGTCTGATCGCACTGCATAAAACACAGCAAAAGTTTTCGCGAGAGTTGGGTAATGAGACAGACCTCTGACCTTGTCTTGATGACTTCCATACCTGTGCATGTGCAAGAAGATGTGTGGTTGTGTATATGAGCTTGTGTGTCTGCAGCTGGTGGCTGACAGCGACATGACTAATGAGGGCTCGGGACAGAAATAATAGGTGGGAATTATAACACAAAAAGGTTATGAGTGAAAAGAAAGAGCAAGAAAAAAATGACAGAGTAATATGGAGAAGTAGAGGATGATTAGAGGCAGAAAGGGAAATCATTTCAAAAAGTTGGAATAATTACATGCGTTCTATTGACGGCATGAATTTCGGCCCATTGCATTTGGAACTACACCAGTCGGACTTGTAGAATTCTAATGTTGAACTTCTTACTTTCATATGAACAAAATCGTGTACTTTTTCTGTCTGACCTAACATTAATTTAAAAACAAAAAAGCTTCCAATGAAAGAGCGGAAACCAGTCTTTTTAGGGTTCCGTGACCTGGACATCATATGTGAGTGTCTGGCAATACCAGCTTAAAAGTGTCACACTCAAGGTCAAGGGTCATCATGTGTAGACAGAACAGAACTTCCTAATTATACATGATAAATGTAATCACACCCAGGAAGCGTCTCTCAACACCATTTACTGGCTTAACCTTGTCAGATGTGCTGGTCCGCCGAGGAAATTGCTCACAAAGATGTGCCTTTGCATTATTATTTCTATATTATTTTTCAAATAAATAAATAAAAGAAGGACCGACATATTTAGTAAATGCGGAAGCAATGATGGGCCCTTGACGTGGTTCCCCCCAGGCTGTGTTGTGATAATGATCCTATCTGGCCTTGAGAGATCCCCTTGGTGAACCCTGCGCTCCTGCTGGATCAGATCAGTGTCCATAATGGCTGTGTGCAGCCGGAGGGTCTCGACCCAATGACACACAACAGGGCGCCAGGACAGAAGTCAGACAGATGGACAAATAGACAGATAGACCTTCAGACAGACATTCTGTCTCAAAACTACCAATAGATACAACAATTAAGTCAGGTCTGGTTATTTTCATTTCAGTGGCCTTTGACCCTACCTCCTACACATGTAAGGAGACAAATTACCACTGCCATCGGTTTTGCCAACGCTTTCAATGCAGGAGAACCCAGTGTGACCAGGCTGCGACAGTGGACATAAATCATACCTGTATTTGATCTGCTGGGGCTCTGGGCTAGATGCCGATGTGACAGCTAGCATGACCCGGTGTCTCAGAACCCCCCATGGGGCTGTAATGGGTCACTTCTTTGGCTGGGACATATTTCGCTTTTACTGTGGCAGAAATCTGAGGACTATTTTAGCTATTTTCTTGAAACAAAAACAAGAATATTCACCTACAAAAAACGTCAAATGAAAAGGTTTTGAATCGGAGGGGTCAAGGAGTGCATGAAAGGTTGGTCTCTGCAGTTGATTGAGCGGATCGTCAGGGAAGAACCTCTGAAGTTGCTCGGCCGTGACATGTTCGTGACTAGCTGCAATGCTGTCGAGGCCACAGCAGACCAACTGTTGTGACGTGAAGGTGCCTCTGTCTTCAGAAGGTGTTTTCAGTGACCACCAGACACCCAAAACCAGGGACAACAAATGTCATGGTTTCATTTACCAGGTGAAGACAATCTGCTGCTTTGTGTGTGAGTTGAGGTTAATTAAAGTGCCGAGTTTTTGACCCGCCTTGGTTGTAATTTCAAGGAGCATCATGACGACAGGCCATTGCACCGAGCTATTTCTGTTGGAAGACGTTGTTGGTTTGACATTTGTGCGGTTTCTGGATACAATGTTGCAAAAAAGACATTGCGATGTTGTTCCATAAGCTCTGCTCTGAGGGGAAGTCTCTTGGCAAATTCCTCGTGGGCTTCAGAGTATCTCCTACTTTTGCCTCCTCCTACTGTGCTTACTGTGGTCTTCTTTAAACACGGCTGAATGTGATGTCCTGCCTGTGGGTCTTTGCAACTCTTGCAGTCTATCATCACAGTGAAGCTCCAGGTGTCTTTTGCACCCCACCCCCTCCCCCCAAATGACAGAGCACCTATTTTGTTTGGTATCCATTTGCCCTTTCTCGCAGAAAAGGATGTATTGTACGGTGACTAAAAAATGGGAAAGTCCAGCAGCAAACTTCTAAAAGTCGGATTCATTGTGTAAACAGCAATCTTGATTCCATACAAACATTAAGACAATTACAAAGCATCTTTGTATGGTGTCCCAAGGAAGATTACTTTGTCACATCAGGAAGTGCCCTTCAAAGTTTCCACTCTTCTAATTATACGGTTTGGATCCAGACTTTGTTTTTCTGCTTTGCCGAGCCAGCTTTCAAACCCCAGAGGTAACAAGTCTTCAGGCAAAGCGAAATCAGAATTGCATTAATACCCGAGAAGCATTTCATCAGAGACGGCGGCGCCCACAATGCGAGACACCTCTAATAGAGTTTCCGCTCGCTCTGTCACAAAACATTTTACCTCATTGTATATGCTCCTGCCTGCACAAAAATGTTGCTGGATCCAATGATCAAATCAGGCCAAACAAATTCCATTTGTGAAGAGGAGGATCAAACGCTAGCGCGCGCAACAATTGTATTAGCGTCACCCAGCATTGTGGTGGTTGCGTTTGGACGGAGCAGCACTGAAGAGAAGACCGTGTGCAGAAATTTAAAGTGACTCCTCGGCTTATGTTCTCTGCTCTGATCCGCAGTGCATGTGGGGACTATCAACAACGCTGCACATTCACAAATAAAAAGTAATAGGTAAGTGCAGTGAAGAAAAAGATCCCTTTGGATTGACTTAATTCGAACATGCACATCGGTTGCACCTGATTCAAATCTGGTAAACCAATGTAATTTACCCTTTGTTTTCCGCCCCCAAAAACTCCAAAACAAAAACAAATGATATGTGTGAGTTGGCTTACCACATTTTAATCATGTAAGGCCGAAAGTCTTTTTTTTTTACAGGGTGGGGTCACACAAATGCAACAACATACATTTAATTACAAGCAATTCAAAGTTGATCTGCACAGCAAACCAAACACAAAAGGGAGTGTGTGTGTTTGGAGTGATTTAAATATTTACAGCACAGTACCCACCAAATCCAGAAGATGGTGTTGTTTTTCCCTCTCTGACTGTTTTTATATTCAATACAGAACAGTGATTCAATTGTGAAATGAAACTCTAAAAACTAAGAGCAACACGTGGAATTACGGATGTCTGATTGGTGAGCATCCATCCAAAGTGTCTGATAGCGTACCATTGTTATATACAAGCATACATACCATACATCACTTCAAACATCCTCACCTTTTAAGAACTCATCCTTTCTGTTGCTGGATAAACCCACAACTACCTCACGTTCCAATTACATTTGTGCTTACTTGTCACCAGGGAATTCATACGTCCCAAAAAAAAAAAAAAAACATGACATTGAAACATTTGGCAGTGAGAAAAGGAGATATTTCCCTTGTTTCTTGTTATTAAAACAAACAGAGACCGGGATGACTGTGATGAAGTGGTGTGTGAATGTGATGAAGGCTGAGAAAAAGACCAACAACCAACAACCTGACTGCCTGACACAACCGCAAAGAAAAAAAAAGAAAAGACAAAAACCTGACTTTGGGGACCGTTATTCTGCCAGAAAATGATCCATACAGACAAGATGGTGTCAAAGGGCATCCCTTGCACAATGTCTCATCATCACTCAGTAGCCTTCAAGATGGGATAGCCTGCAAAAGTATGCGTGCCGGTCTTTTGGGGAGGTATGTACGTATTTGTGTTCATCTGAATCTATGAGAGATAGTGCAGGATAAATGACCGTTTCTGCTATTCTTGGCCTCTCAGGAGAAAAGAGAGACCTCGCTGTTGTTTTTACCAGAGCTCGGGCCAAAGACTGTCACCCACCATGTCAATTTGTTCTTTCATCAACATTTGCAAAAAGGCTCAGAGGAAAACCATCAGTGGGAAGGTGAAAATAACATGCACCCGAAATATGATTTATGTTTGAAAACGTATGGAATCATTGCCGTTCAAGAAGGATTGTTTTCCTTCTTGGGCTTGGGTAAATACCAATGGACGACTCCTACAAGGGCAGCCATTCAGGTGGTACCGCAGAAACGGTCGGAGGAGCTTTCTGCTGTTTTTTATGTTTTCTTTATTTGTTTTATTTTGTACTTTATCACGACTACTGACCCTATGACATGAGTGTCAAAGCATTCAATTGTCCTCCTATTTGTCCATTAAGTGTCTTCTTTATTACAAGTTTTCACCTCGTATGAATATGTTTTTGGAGGGATTTTTAATTGGGTCTGTAATTATGGGTCAATTTTGTTTCTCCTATGTCACTCAATATGTCATTACCATTAATGCCACAGGAAGAAACCTCATTATGCTGTTGCAATACACCAGAGGGTTCTGTGATGTGAATTGCCAGGACATGTCTAGCATTTTGCATTCAAACAACAGCAGAAAGCAAAATAGATGGTCTTATTTGAGAGGTGTGTATGAATTTGTGAAAGTATTCAAACCATTGCATGTCTTTGTCACCATTTGTAAGGTCATTTAATGTAATTGCACACAGGTCTCAAAGTTGTTGCGTGTCACTCTTGTCAGATGCAAATTTAAGTCGTTTTTCGTCATTTTCAACCGTGATCTCAGCATATTGTTTGCCGTATTATGTTTGAATGGGTAGAACATATCTGGACATGGTGTGGAATACTGTGTTACACTGAGCAAAGCAGTAACGGTGCTGAATAAATGTATCGGCACCTCAAAGCAAAGGTGACAGAGGACTCGTTATTTCATGAAAGCAATCAAGTGCATCAAAAGCACTCCACCTTTCTATGGTAGCTTTGAAGGGCTTTGAAGGGCAGAATATGTCAATCGTGCAACTCACTGCGTGACTCACCGTGACATCTTTCTTTACTGTCTTTCAGGGAGTCACCTCCATTTGCTGTCAATTGTTTCAATCAAGAAAGGTGCAGTAGAATTTGAATCGGGATAATATTGACAAAGGACTTCATACTGTATATTCTAAAGCAGGGGAAGAGAACTCCGGTTCTTCGAGGGCCATCTCCAGCCTGTTTTCCATCCCTCCCTACCCCAACACACCTGATTCAAATGAAAAACACACCTGATTCAATTGAGGATCGTTTGAGGCCTCTGCAGAGCTTGCTGATCAGCTCATCGTTTGAATCAGGTGTGTTGGAGTAGGGAGGGGTTGAAAACAGGCAGAAATTGACTCTTGAAGACACCCAAATTCCCTACCCCTGTTCTAAAGGATGGGAATCTTTATAATCATTTTGTTTTTATTTTGTATAGCTTAGTTACGCAATGACTGTCATTGTTCAAAGTATCATGCTGTAAGGCTTTACCACCAATTGATAAGTCAACTGCTGGTTTTGTTTTAGTTCTGAATAAAGTTGTTCTTCGTGAATAAAAGTCACCATTGTTTATGATTGTTTTCCTGTACAGGTTTAAGAAATATTGTTGCTCAGATTACATTTTCCTCCAACTGCCATGAAAGCAGTGGATTTATCTCTTGATTGTCTGTTTACTATGATGCTTTCAAAATGTCATCATGAATGATTTCTGAAAAATAGGACTTGAAGCATGGGAGGCATTTCCCCATGTTAAACCACAGCTACATAAAAGATGGTGAAACAAACTTTTTTTTTTACAAGTGTCTTTACCATTATTAGTCAAATGATATGAAAATAAGCAAAACATTTCTCGATGAATGACAGACACACCCCAGGCTGTGAACAGGTCTTCCTGCCAGTGACACCTCTCCCCCACAACCCCTCTTCATTTTTCATCCTGACCTCCAGTGATTCTCGAACAATCTATCTTTCACAACCCTCAGATTCTCCTTTATACTTTGCCGTCTCCCCGATGCATCTTTTGTCACTGATTGTTGATGCGTCTGGCTGCTTCCAAGCCAGAGGTTGATCTGCCATGCTAACCGGCACCCTCCACCTGCACCACTCGACCCCTTTTTGATTGAACTGTCACATGTCAGCGATTAATGGTTGGTCATACCTGCAATGCCCCACCTCGTGGTTCCCAATGAAACAACACACTTTCACAAACTGGGGGTTCCGTAAAGCTAATTATCGGACTCAAATGCAACTATCTGTATCCGAAATGGGTAAATTCCCAAGATGTAAAAGTGTAAAAAGTACTTTCGGGGTACCCTCCTAGCGGCAGGCCTATATATTCTTCAATGTAAAATGATGTGCCCATATCCCTGCTCAGATCAGATAAGAGTGCTTATGTTATATGCTGTATCTAATTATATTATATTGCATATGTGAACTGCGAAATTCCTTGAAAATATGGATACATATTGCGTATGTAGGCCACGTGTTTATGGGTGCAGATAAATCTTTTCTTATATATGTATTACCTCTGAAGGTAGATTTACAGTACATTTTGACCACAGTCCCTGATTGATAGGTTATGGTCAGGGATTGGCTGCAATGAGCAACAGGGAAAGAATAGTGCAGGAAAAAAAGTAGACATACAATGAAAATATGAAATATTAATGAACACAGGAAGAAATGTAAAGGTGAAGAACTTCAAGGGCTCACCAAATTCCTTAATTTATTCAAATACTGCAAAAGTTTAGGGTGGCTAATGTTCTGATGGATTAAGTTTCATTTGAAGGACATAAAGTCGCGTGTAAAATTACTGGATATCATAGTTTGACCATTTGATATGCATAGTGCAGCCTAACCTAATCTGTGCTACAGAGATAGCCAGAGCAATTTAGCCGTATCCTACTCAGAAAACATAAATTAACTCCCCTCAAAAGTCATGAAACGTCTGTCGAAAAAAAAACCCCAAACATTTGGTGTTATGTCAAAAGATGGTCATGAGACATGAGATCAGCATTTCATCTTTCTTTCCCCAAGATATTTACATCTGGATCTGATACACAATTTGGAGATAAAATTTGGAATTATTTTGAACAAATCACCATGTGAACACGAGCACAACAGCCAGTTCGATTTTAAAACATATAAATAAATAAATGCAAATATTTGTTTAAAAAAAACAAACTACATTACCATGAAGTATTCAAGTCTAACACGAATAAGACTTCTAAGCTATTTAGTTGCGAATGAAAAAAACTGTAATAGCTTGGTAATGCCAATGCGTCCCAGCCTTGAAATATTCTTTTGTGGGGTATTTTCCAGTTATCCGTGAGCTTCATGAGCATGGATAACGGGTAGATATGGGTGTTGAATATGTAGCGATAGCGGTATCATTGCAATATTTTACATGTACAGTGACCCTCTTAAGGACACGCAGTGCAATATAAAAATGGATGGATGGAACTGTGTGTCTAATTTCCTTAAATCTGGTGCGCGTGATTTATTTTTTATCCGCACAAGCGCTCCTATGCACCTCTTATATGCACCCTTGCCTGTGGTCCTCCATAATGTATTTTTTCAGGTACAATCCGCTTTATAATGTGCATTATGTGCACCTACAGAATTGAAGGGCAATAGTAGTGGGGCCACCCAAAAAAAAATATTTTTCAATCAAAGAGCAACAAGATATGTTTAATATCGGATGGCCTTGGTGGAGATCTGAGCTCTCCGGGCTGTAATTCAAGTTACTACAAGATTTATTCAGTGCTTGTTTCCCCTTGTTCAACACTGACAGCTGAATTAGTTCTTACCGTAACCCATAATCCTTCATTTACTCTCTATTTGCAAGACAGCCAGAGGGCCTAAAATACTAACATGTCCTAAAATGAGACGAGAGTGCTATTTGGTCTGGTCTCACTGTGTCTGTCTGTTGGAAGAGCGCAGTAGACCGACATGACCATCGTGTGTTGTACTTGGCCGGCGGTCTGCTAACTGTCAGCGCAGTATCTCCTTACACTGACGAATGTGAAGTTTCCAGACCTTTCCCAAAGCTTTCATTCCCTTGTTCCAACGCCTCATCTTGAGCAACGGTCAAGAAAATAAGAGTCCCTCCACTTGCTCGCGTTAGCCTCCCTCATGGGGAGTGCCAATGTAGAGACTAAATTTAAAATGTTCCCTCCTAAGGGTGTGTGAAAAAGAGCTGGCAAGTGGTGGGGGAGGGGTTGGAGGGCCAGTCAGTGAAAGAGTTACAGACAAAACAGTACGCAGGAGTGATAGATGAAAAAATACACGAAATGTGGTGGGAGAGAAAGAGCAGCAAAGCGAGAAAAGGAGATAGAGAGGAGATGGAGGGAGAATAATCCTCTGAACATTGTGAATATCAGACCAGTAGGGGTTTGGCGGCATGTGTGAAATGGAGATAAAATCGATTAGCTTGTCCACTGACCCAGTGAGCAGTGAGCCCCCCCATTGCCCTGGTCCTGCCACAGCCCTGACAAAGACGTCCCGGGCCTCAACCCCAAGGGGTCTCTTTTGGATACCGAGGTGAACAAAGTGGTGCCCTCCTGTCAAACTAAAGCCCTCATGCTCCACCAAAACAACAAACTCTGCTGCAATGCTTCACTGCTCCCTGATTCCACAGGAGACAGCAAAGATGTAGTTGACTGCTGAAAGAGGATACTGCAAGTCAGAACGAGGACTCAGCAGATACATTATTCGTGTTTCGAATATTTCACCCCCGTGTCATTGAATAAGGTCAACCAAATGGAGAAACACTTCAGATTAAGATGCAGTGCAGTAAAGTACAGCCACCATAATAATGACAATTTACTAATCCCGATCACTGGAAAACTGAGCAGTATTATCTTTTTAAAGACTGAATTTTGATAAGGATCTCATTACGTTGTGTAGGTGTTCCTAATGAAGTGGTCAATTGAATTACCGGCCATCAGGTCAAACATGTACAGCACACCAGCCATAGAATGTGTTACCGTATTTTCCACACTAAAAGGCACACTGGATTATGAGGCGCACCTTCAATGAATGGCCTATTAGATAGAACACATTCCAGGAACTTCATGTTGTTGATGCCAGGCAAATATCTCACTTTGCCATAACTTACCGTATTTTCCGGACTATAAGTCACAGTTTTTTTCATAGTTTGGCCGGGGGTGCGACTTATACTCTGGAGCGACTTATGTGTGAAATTATTAACACATGATTATGTCATTTCACACGTTATTTTCAC
Source organism: Hippocampus mohnikei (assembly GCA_026261675.1). NCBI lineage: Eukaryota > Metazoa > Chordata > Actinopteri > Syngnathiformes > Syngnathidae > Hippocampus > Hippocampus mohnikei. Next base: position 8,053,398 of record JAKGUB010000327.1, read on the forward strand.
ATTAAACCACAAGAGGGCACTCTCGGCCTGTGTTGATAAATCGACGATAAGTCTGACGTAAGCGATGTAGAAGAGGAAGCGGCCCATTATCTACCTCCTGAGTTGGGGGAGTTGTTTAAAAGTGACACAGAGGATGGAAATGTCATTGGATTTAGTGATTTGGAGTGAAACTAATAGTTTGGTAAACTTGTTAGCATGTTCTTTATGCTAGAGTTATCTGAATAACTCTTAATATGTTACATCGTTACTGACATTACCAGGCATGTCAGTCATGTAACGTTAGTATACCATTCACTTATTGCCTGTTGTTCTCTATTTTATTTGTATTTTAAATTGCCTTTCAAGATGACATGTATGTTTTTGGTGTTGGAGTTTATATATAATAAATTTCCCCCGAAAATGTGACTTATACTCCTTTGCGACTTAGATATGTTTTTTCCTTCTTAATTATGCATTTTTTTGGCAGGTGCGATTTATAATCCGGAGCGACGTATAATCCGAAAAATACGGTATACACAGCTATATTTAAGATTAATGTGGAACATTTTGGAGAAAACAGACTCAACAGTGTCAACATGTGTCAGTCATTAACAGGTACTGTATTTGGAAAGTGTTGGCCTGACAAACTTCCACCTGTTGACAGGACCTGAACCCTCTCGCTATCGTTTTATCGCCTTGTTTTCGTCACCGTTTCCTCGGTAAGATCGCTGGGTGAGTAGCACCGCTTTGATTTCTGGCGCATGTAGTGCATCTGACCCCTCGGGTCACAGAGTGGAAAGAAGTGGATGTGTCACAGCTACGCTTCTCTCCTTGTTAGAATAATATTTCTATGGTGCTTTTAGGATGCTAAGACTAATCAAAACAGGACATCCTGAGGAGGGCCCTGCTCACCAGCCGCTTTATGTTTTTGTGTTTGTGGAGGAGCGACAATCCCAGGAAGCTACGAGAAGGGTTCATCAAAGCTCTGAGTAGGGGGCCCTGGCTGAAGGATCGCTGGAATGCGGTGTGGAAAGGAATCTCTACTGTCCTATTGTTCCCTTATTTCCTCGGTCTCATCACATGCCGGCACGTCCAGTTCACTTACAGGTAAGAAGCGCTAATCAACCTTGCATTCCTTTCTCCAGCCACATTATTTCCTCTGCTGTGACCTTGGTTGACCAATAACACTTTGGCATGAGCACAGACCTATGCAGACCTGATTTCATTTTGCGTCGACTGTAATCACCAGGTACTGCTGTTTAGTATTATTATCATTAATGTGTTTGCGCTAATAAAGGCCTCCCCATGGTGGACTTATTTGCCCATCTGCAACTGAGTGAATAAACAACTCCAGGAAGACAATACAGTATTTCCCACTGCCACTATTGACTATTAGTGTTGCAGTGACTGCCAGACAGCCGCTATCACGTTCCATCAGGTGCGTGCATATGTTGCAGCCCAGTCCAGATGTCAACAGGAAGGCCCAAGATTTGATCATATCTCCTCCTCTCATCGCTCCTGTCTTGTAAGGGTGAGGGGGGTCACTTCTTAATGAGTTTTGTGAGTTGATCGGGCTTGTCGCGACTGAAAGGTATACAGTATTCACACAAACACAAGGATGTGTTCACTGCTGTCAACTACTAATGTGACAGCACATCTTGATGGCCAGTTGGGTCCCTCCTAACCGGAACCAACTATCTCCCACTCCCACTCTTCAGTCACTCACTTACGTACTTATTTTAGGCTTGAGGCCAGGAAGATCTACGCGGGGAGATCCCCAAGCAGCGCTGGAACATGCTGTTATCACCACATTGGTAAAGCAATTGTTGGATAATTCCTGTTTATGAGAATGTTCCCTTTCCAGTGAATAATGAGGAAAGGGCCCATTCTTTCTGTCAACTCTCAATGAAAGGAACGAAATGCTTGGCAAGGTCTAGAGGCAAATGGGTGCTACTTAATTAAACAAACAAAACAGTACTAATACATATTTAAAACTTCACTGGGAAAAAAAATGATGTGTTGAATGTAATCAATTTTATTCTGCCAAGTGGCTGCACAAAATAAAATCGTTTTGATCCAGATACATTTTGAAAGTAGATGTAGTATAAACATAAATAAATATATTAATGAATTCAATACTTCTACTTAAAAAAAATTATCTATCTATCTATCTATCTATCTATCTATCTATCTATCTATCTATCTATCTATATATATATATATATATATATATATATATATATATATATATATAGAGAGAGAGAGAGAGAGAGAGAGAGAGAGAGAGAGAGAGAGAGAGAGAGAGAGAGATACCAGTAGATATAAATAGATACTTTTTGTATAGTCTACTTAAAAAGTGTATCAAATTAAGTACATTCGGTCCATTTTTTCAGTATAAGTGTTATTACTGGGAAAGAGACAAACATATTGAACATAAGAAACAGACATATTGTATATCGTGAGGTTAAAATTGGACATCAAAACAAGAGTCTCACTGGGACTGCGCATAGACATTTCATAATTACATATTTTTTTTAAATTGCAGGAGTGTTCAATAAGCTGATTCACCAAAAAGATTGCATCTCTTGCAATATTATTTACCTAGCGGTAAATACTCTCCAATTCCCTATAGAGTGTTGCCTTGATTTAGAAGAGCACCAACTTCTGAGTTGTTTCCGAGTTATGAGCCGTCACTTGGTCAATTTTCTGCTCCGTATGCATGCGAGACAAAATGTGAATTATGTCCAAGCTTCAGATACGCTGCCGCTCAAGTGAACTGTGTGTGTGTGTGTGTGTGTGTGTGTGTGTGTGTGTGTGTGTGTGTGTTGGGGCAGGGGGGCAACGGTCATTGATGCACTTTCAGCCAGTAATTCAGCAGGACAAAATACACAATGGAAACACTCGCAAAGCGCAGGTAACAGATGCGAACACTGAACTAACCACATGGCAAGTCAGCCACAACTCCTGGTGTCATCCACTAAGCCAAGCCCTGTAAAGGGGCTCACATCAACACACTCCTGTGTGTGTGTGTGTGTGTGTGTGTGTGTGTGTGTGTGTGTGTGTGTGTGTGTGTGTGTGTGTGTGTGTGTGCGTGTGCGTGTGCGTGTGCGTGCGCGTGTGTGCACTGTGAGGCGGACTCTTGTATTATGTTTTTGCATTCATATTTTACAGTTATTTTTCTTTGTTAAAAACCTGCGACAACAGTAAAGTGTGGGGTTATGTGTTTTTTTTTGGGGGGGGCAGGATGAAACGAATGAATGGGAGTTCAGTTCATTGCAGTGATGAGTACGTACATTTATTTATGAGCTTGTCCATACACAGAAGCCTTGTGAGTCAAAGTTCCGCCTTATAAGCACACAGGCCACAGAGGCTGGGCATGATGAATCAATTTATGAATCATTTATCGATAAGAAGTCGCTAAGTGAATGGTTTAGTCAATTGGAGCAAATTGGAGAACGTGACTTGGATACAACCAGCGGAGGTGCTGTTGAATCATTCTCGACGACAGAATCTAAAGACAGACAACAAGATGTCAGTAACTTGAACCCCAAACAAACAAACAAAAACAACCAATTTCTCATCACAAATTTCAATGAGACAATGACATTTTTATGACACAATGGCATCAACATCCATATTGCTGTAGATTGCCGTCATGAAACCCCGGAAAAAAATCTCGACGTTTTATGCTTCCTTTTCATGTCATGTCGGCGCGACGCTATCTTCTCCAATCGATTTATGTGTAAAATATTTCCACAAGTCGAGGAGCGCTAACTTCACACGACCTCATCAATGAAGTCGTCAGACTGCAACATCAGCAGTCTTTTGACAACTCCTCAAAGTGATGTCAGGGGAACATTTCAAATCAGCAAAAATGCCATTTGTCTCATCGCAATTTGTGATGAGAAATTGGTTGCGCGTCAAGTGTTTGATGACTACACTGTCAACTTATCTTTACTGTTGATAATGACTTCAGCCTTGGCACCATATTCGGCTAGACTGGGAGTGCAGAAAGACTGCAAGCTTTGTGTATGGCCCCACTCGCTTTAACTCTGCGACCTTTAGGAGGGACGCAAAAGCATAATCGACTTTTCTTTATGTGCAAGGGGTAACGCTCACTCATTGTTCGATTGCTGGTACAATTTCCCAATGATAAACACACAGCGGTTCCCATGCTTGGCATGTCGCAGCATAACACCCCTCCCACCATCCATCCGTTGGTGTTCCCATACTACCTCGTCTGGGTTGTTGAGACAAACAACAGCAAAAATATCCCACTTTAACAAATAATGCAGGATAATTCCGATAGCTGCGGTAAACGGTGACATAACTATGGGCCTTTGCCTTCTCGTCTGAGAGAAAGCCGTTCAGAGGCGCCCTCAGAATTGCCTAGGACAAGGACTGCCATTCAAACGGGACACCATTGTAAACAAACCCCTGACCTCTTTACTTCCCTGTTGATACACTGAAATGACTCATTAACATCAGATAGTCACTTTCTGAAAGAGGGAGTAAGAATGAAACCCTGAGACCAAAGGACATGTCGGACAGACGGGTGATGATCAACGACACACACACACAGGCAAAATGCAACCAATTAACAATACAAAGTGCCTTTATACCGATACGGTACACGAGTGTCAGGGAGGTATTGTTTTACAATGTTCTCAACATTTGTTGTAGTTGCATACATCGTCGCTGGAGCGACAGTCCCCAAGGCAAATTCAGACATTTGTGTAACTGTGCAAACAGAAAAAAACGAATGAAACCCTTGCAAGGAGCAGATGCTCAGACTGAAATAAGGAGTTGTAAATGACCAACGGGGCAGACTCCAGATCGTGCCACTTAAACACAAAAATGGCAACGAGTGTGACGTTCAGACTCAACTACTGTTTATTTCTCAACATTAGCTTTTATTGTTTTAATATTTTGGTCACTGTGCTATTTTCTTTCCCAAAAAAATCTGATGAATTGCTTTTTAATTCATTTCAGTGGGGGCAATTGATTTGATATAAAGAGTGCATTGAGCTGCGTGCTTGGTCAAGGTATCACTGCATTTGAAACGCTGATGCTTCCTCCGTTTGTTGTCGCTGAACTTTCGAGGGAATGCCGCCATTGTGATAGGTAGCAAGGAATGAAGATAAATAACTTCGTCATTCACTCACCAATGACTTGCTTAGTATCACGTTGAAAGTAACGATCATTTTGTAGCATAGAACACACAGTGATTGCTGACCCGCTTTAGTGGGGCCGTTGGAGAACAATAAGCATTTGAAGCCTTGGCACCGGGCAGAGCTCACGCGTGCGCGCGCGCACACACGCGTGCACACACGCGCTACACGCACACAAACGGCTTGTTAAATGGGCTCTCTATTTCACTTCCGTGGCGCAGAGCCGCCGCCCCCCCCCCCCTCACACTCACACACACTCTTTAAACGGGCTCATCTATGAAGCGTTTTAATGAGGGGATGCACGGCCCATTGCACAACGCGAGCCGGACGACGCACGCACTCGTGAGCCGCGCAGAGGAGAGGCGGTGACAGACGGACTTTGCTCTCAGTCGCAACCCCCCCCCCCCCAAAATAAAAATAAAAAACTGACCGCGTTTACTGTGCGCATCTGATAAAAATGCCCACACTCCTGAAGATGTGCGCGTGTTGCAAACGGATGTCATGCAAATAAATGTAATTGGAGCTGCAACTTGTCGCCATCCACTGCGGTCAAAGTCATCAGTAGACCACTCCTTAATTAATATGCGGTGGTATTTGCCGGGATTTGTTTGGCACTCAAATATGGGAAGTGGACCTTTAACAGGATCTCCACCAAACTACTTTCTCCATCTCCCCCTAGCCCACAAGTCACTGCGGGGTGCGGCCTGCAGATTTTGGCTATATTTAATTGGAAACCAAAGGCGCGTTTTTGTGGCGCACCACATTCCATCTGGACGCGCGCACTCATCAGTCAGCCTCCATCAATCTCTTTTACGTTTACCACCTCCTCCGTTAAACACACAGCCATACATGGCCGTTTTAACACACACTGAACGCATTTACCAGCAGCGCCCTTATGAGGGGTCTGGGAATTTAAATATTCACTGTTGACATTGCGCAGACCTGGCTATAGGGGCCACTGCGGGCCCGCTCCTCTGGGGATGCACTCCATTCTCCCATTGTGATTCCAGAGAATGTAAATCTCATAAATTAGTCGCTTTTGAATCCAAGGAGCCGTTTCCCAACAGAGTTGGTGGGTGAAGCTATATTGAGCGATTGATTTCTGACGCCACTCTGTGAGAGTGCGTTCATGAGTTTGAATAATATTTTGGGATGTGAAGCGATACTGCAAAAGGAAATTGTTGTCATATGATGAAAATTGTCTGGGGGTGTATTTCTATCATTGTGTAGAATAAAAATAATGTCAATGTATGTTGTCTTTGTTGTATAAATCATTTTGCCTCTCATTCCTTGATCTTCAATGTCTACATTCGTTTTAGACGCACGCTGTATTTTGAAAATGTTTTTTTTGTTTTGTTTTTTCAGCAGAAACAAATAAGTACCAACAAAAAAATAAATACTTTACACTTTTATTATTTAAACCCACCGACTTTCTCCAAATGACACAATTTCAAATGATACATGCATTAATGTGGCCTGGAGAAGGTCATGTAAAAAAATATAAAATGAAACGTTATTTTGAGGGGAAAAAAAGTAATATAACATCTTGGGGAAAATTATCAATGATTTATTGAATCAAATCAATGCTTAAATATCACTATCAATCGTCACACTGCATACATTTTTGTCGCTATTGTTAGAAATTAATAAATGTAATGTCAAATGCGTTTCAAACCAACGCCCGTTTCCATTTAATCAAATCAACAATTGGGAATCGAATTATCGTCATCCGCATGAATTCAAACCGCGTCCAGTTAGACGACGTCAAACGTAATCGATCCCACATCCGTGCAAGACAAACAACAAAGTTTGCCATTTTAGTTCTCTTTCTACAATTTAACATGAAACATTACTCACGGATAACTGTCACATGCACGATCACAAACAAGACCCATAGTTGTTACCGTGTCTACAGTACTAAATACAACCCCTCCAAGCCCCCCGCCCCCCCAACCCCCGAAAAAAAAATCTTCATTTCTTGCTTATTTCTGCAGGTTACTCTCCAGGCAGCTCCCAAGACTCGCGAAGTGACCCGCAGCCCGAAGCAGCACTGTGCACACCAGTGTGCGTGCAATGAATCCGACCACGCACGGGGGAATTTTCACCTCCAAAGGCTTACACGAGAGCGCCCACTACATGCGGCGTGCACGTCCGCGACTTGGAAACTTCCACCATCGGCTTCTCGCTCAACTTTTTTGAACTCCAGACTTTGCGCGTGACAGCGTTCAAACTCCTGGATGTTTTTTTTTTTCTATCCTTCAACCTCTCGATTTTTGTATGATTTAATAGATGCCCGACCTATATATCGCGGGAAGAAATGTAATCTCAAAAGAAGCTATTGGTAACAGCGGTGATGAGATCAGATGACATGTTTTAAAAGTAGAAAAAAGGGATGTTGCACCTACTTGTGGCCAGTTTCCGTGCCCTGCCTTTGGACCTCATGGTGCCAGTCTTTCGGCGTGGGTTTGTTTGGATTTTTTTTCTCGGATCCCCTTTTCTCCCTTTTTGCCGTTTTCCCCTTCTCTTCTACGCTTTTTTTTCCTCTAGGTTTCTCAATCCCAGACGCGCTATCTCTCCAGCATTGTCAATCCGGACACCTTCGCACATGCGCACTAGCCTCCAAGGTCTGCGGGCTGCACGTGCCAGACAAAAGTTTTGGGAGATTGATCGTTTTGGGGATGAACCTGACGTGGTCAAGATGCACATTGTGGATGGTTTGTCACTTTTTTCCACACTTTCGCTGAGCGGAAGCTTTTCAGTCTGTAAAAAACTGTCACGTTGTTACTCCCGTTTTGAGGTTTATTTATTTAATGCACCGGACAGTTCCGTTTTCCCCTCAAAATGAGGCACTTTCAGAAAGCAGTGGGCAACTCTATACTGTTATTCAGCGTGGGAAAATGTGTTAATTTGTGCTTTTGTGCATTATAAATAAAGCTACATTATTTTTTAACTACATCCACGGACATTCATTATAAAACCACTCTCGGGGAGGGGTGACCCTTTCAAGAGTCACATTAATCACACTTCATTGAAATTGCAATGTATCGTGTAGTTAATAAAGAGTGCTCACGTTTAATTGTGCAATAATACAGAGCGGGAGAATTGGCCTCCCATAGAGCACCTTTTTGTGCTGGAAATTATCTTGCTGAAGTAGCCATTAATCCCAATTTGAGACGTTCTTGTTGCCCTGGTGTAACACTTTATCAGTCGGTAATTTATGAAGGATTGTCTCACTTGAGTTCACTCGCGAGGAGAACAACTCAAATAAAAACGGAACGACTGGAACGCGCAGAACAGCGTCAGTATTGTAGTTATTATATGAAAAACGAATAAATTAGCCCATGCATGTTGTTGTCGATAAAAACCCCGTGAAGGAAAGTGAAGACTAATTAGAAATGAACGAACTTCCAAATGATCACAATTGTTTATCTGTATCAATTTGGAGCCTACAAAATGTCAAGCAAAAACAAACAGGAAATGCTCGCAAAGCCAAAACATCCTCAAGGCCTTTACAAGCTCACTTGATCGTAAATAAATCAAGACCCCCCGCACTTTAACCTTACTCAATCCCAACAAAAACTAATTTCGTTTATTGCCACTGTAATAAGCTCCACTGTATAGCTACCACCATGCTCCGAGAATGCGCGCCCCTCACGTGTACGCGCGCAAGATCTGAGCTCAAGTGCAAACCGTTTCCACTCCCAAAGATCCTACAATGCATTGAAAAAAATGTTTTATCAATGCGACTTTGGGCCACATAATAATAATAATGATAATTCACTGTCCATTTATTTCTAAGAATGGGTTGTTATTGGCATACTAATTCAGTGACTTTAAAAAAATATGTATGTCTTTATATTAGCAGCATCATTCGTTTTTTAATTATTTATGGAATCACAACAGGGATTTTGTCTCGTTGAATACACAAATTTATGTCCTCGTGGCTGTCGTCATCGTTTTGAGATTGCTTCTTATGCTAATGTATAAATATGCATTCGGCCTGTTACCGTTTGAAAATCTTTTCTTTTCGTGTTATGCGTGGGGCCACGAAGCGTAATATTGAGGAAAAAAAGAACATCGTTTAATTTGGCATTTCTGAACAGTAACTTCTCCCAAGATGCATTTTACGAAGGAGCTGTTCATTTGTGTGACACTACAATGTTGCAAGCGTGTTGACTGATCAATGTGTCTGATTATTATTTCTATGTTTATTCATCTATCCACCCATCTATTAAAAAAGACGATTAAGGAAGGCCCATCTTTTCAATGGAAATTCTAAAATCAAGTGAGACAATGCAGTTATCAATTCATTTGTGATTGACATTTTGGTCCATTATGCAGCGAGAAATTTTGTAATTACCATATGTAAAACAACAGAGGGGGCTCTTGCCCTTGCAACGCAGCATCAAAGGTTTTAAATGTGCAATAATACAGTATTTGATCATTGTAGAACTGGAACCTGTATGGAAGACAGTCATTGGCATGCTTTAGACTATACTACCCTCTAGTGTCTGTTTTGTGTAATGTTTGAGTTTGACAACCTGGAGATGAAAACTGGGCCGTAATGTGTGAGTTACTGTTTTACAACAATTCCATACGCAAATTATATTAAAGCGATGGGATGTCACCAATGTTACCCCAGGACCCCCGTTTTTCAATTGTTGCGAAGTCACGATCAGCATTTTAAATTCAGGTAATAACATTAAAACCGAAGGTTAACAAGTAAAAGGCATGAAACATTTCTCTTTATACGAGATCTGCACTGCAATTGAGTTCCACTCCTACAGATTTAAAAACGTCAAAATTATGAATTGCTACTGGTGCCCTTTTAACAGAATCATAATGAAAATTAGAACATGTTGACAGGGCACCCCCCCACCCCACACACACACACACATTAAAAACTCATCCCCATCAATCCACAACATAGTCCTGTTGCATCAGCTTTGTGATCTCTGAGACATCAAGACATGAAATCAATAAGACTATCGATCAGTTTTATTTACCTTCGTTTCCAGTAACAGAGCAAAAATTCCTAGTTAAATTCCCGGTTGCGGGCCAGTAAATAGTACTTACAAATTGATGAGATACATCTTGCTAAATAAGCTCGGTGTCGTGTCATCAGTATTTGATAAATACATAACAGGGTGCTAAATACAACTTCTTAATGAAGCTATTGCTTGCGTTTTGTTCATTGCATTACAACACAAAACCTTTTTCACCTTTTCAGTGAACCAATGGTAGCTATGCTTACAAATGATGGCAAGAAAATATGTTTACATTTGTGGGATTAGCTGTGACAGGGACACCGGGATGGTTCATGAAGTCAGTGGCGAGGATGCACTGTCCTGTTCAATACATTCTGCTTTTTCAGTTTTCTCCACTTCAGAGGGCAGCATTGCGAACTCTCAGTCCCTGATCCTTTTATTGTACCGCTTTTTGCCCTACAAACAAGCACAAGTGACTTAGTATTCGAATGCATCAGTATCAGAAGTGGGTCCCATGTTGCATTCATCGCAAGAGTCACACTCACGTAGTTATGGCGACAAGACCAATCTGGATGCTGCTGGGCGTGAAGTCTCCTCTCTTCCTCAGCTAGCTCGTAATACTTGGCTTTTTCTTTATCAGGTAGCAAATGCCACTACATTGAAATGACACATTTAGAATGACGCGGAGCAGAAACAACATCAGAGGAGGATACTTTCTACACATGCTGAAATCCATCAATTACTTATTTGGACACAAGGATAAATAAAGTGTGAGCTGTTCATTCATTCATTCATTTTCCAATCCGCTTTATCCTCACAAGAGTTGCGGGGGGTGCTGGAGCCTATCCCGGCCGTCATCGGGCAGTGGGAGGGGGACACCCTGAACCAGTTGCCAGACAATCGCAGGGCACCAAGAGATGAACAACCATCCGTGCTCACACTCACACAATTTAGAGCATTCAAGCAGCCTGCCATGCATGTTTTGGAATGTGGGAGGAAACCGGAGTACCCAGAGAAAACGCACGTAGGCCCGGGGAGAACATGCAAAGTCCACACAGGGAGGCCGGAGCTGGGATTGAACCCGGTACCTCTGCACTGTGAAGCCGACGCGCTAACCACTGGAGAACCAGGCCGCCCATTTGAGATGTTCTTCAAGGTAACTTGCCAGTGGGGTAGGCGTTTTCCCTCATTTTCTACACTGTATTGATCAGTTAGAGGGAATAGTCCTTACTCTTAAAACAGGTTAAAACAGGTCTCTACCTCGCTGCACGCATATCGACAATCAGACCAAACGTAAGCAATTTCTCTCCTTTGCGGTCAAGGCAGCAAAAAAAAAAAAAAAAAAAAAACCTCATGTGCTGCTAAAAGATCCTGAGCAATTATCATCATGGCAGACAAGAAAAATGATAACCCTGATCAATAGCGAAAAGGAAGCAACCTGAAGCTCACACTGTTGCGGGACACAAGTAGAGGAGCAACTGATTGTGTTGAGTGTTTGTATAACGTGTCCCCCAAGTCATTTAGGATAATAAATATGACAGGGAGGTGTAATTGTATTTTCTGACGGTTTGGATGAGCTGTTGCACCATGCTGCCTCTCACAGGCCAGTCTGGGTATTACACACTACAGGAGCAATAAATAGACTGTGCGTGATTTTTGCTTCATGATGAATTTCGAATTTAAAATTTAGTACGTGTGTTATCTGCTGAAGAGCAAATATGTTCTAGAAGTGAACCGGCCTCTATCAAGCAGACAGTCCCAACTCCATATTTTCGTGAAACTTAAAAGCTTGAAAATGCAGCCTTCCAACCCAGACGTCTGGTCCTAACTGCCTTGAGTTTCTGCCAACCCTCAAGTTCACTAAACAGAATGTGAGCACTTACCATTTTTCCTAAGGTCTCATTTATAACAGCAATATTTGTTGAGGCAGACTTGGCCTTGACTGCTTGTCTATGTTCTTTCGAGAACAACATGAAGGCATTTAGAGGCTTCTTGACATAGGTTTGCTCTGTGACTTGGTCTTCCACTTTTTTAGATTTCTTCCTGCAATACAGTATTAAGAGTATCAGTTACATCTGACATGTAATGCACCAAGGACATTCTTGTCATCATTTTAGACAGGTAAAAAAAACTGGCACAACTTGAAGTACAAAAGTCTATACCTGTGATTCTCAACAGGTGGGTCGTGGACACATTTGGGGTCTGTCAGACCGCTATTAAAAAAATTATATTTGTATTCAGATTTTGTTTCACAACAGTACTGAGGTGTTATTGAATTCTCACATGGAACATAGAATATTGGGAGAGTGTCAGGAAATGTTACACACTTGTGCTCTACTCATGAGCTACACGGTGCAGCTAAGCCTTTGGCTAGCAGCAGGTCAAACTCATTTGAAACTGCATTTTTAAAATGTAACATATTGTACACGTATTTTCAGAGGCTATTTTTAAATAACAACCACAACAACACAAATGCTTTCTTGTTGGTAACGTCTATGAAATGGGGTGTGACTCTGCAACAATAGCACAAGCTGGCCTCAGGCTAACAACAGCTGAGACGACAGGTCTCCATGGTCTTGTAAATAAATAAACATGTCTATACAAGACCATCATTTTATTTCCTACTGCTAATTTTCTTACTTTGTCTTGGGAATGCTGGCAGGAAGGGGAGCAGCAATGTTCGGAGGAGCCGTAACTTTGTACAAAAGCTCTCCATTCCTAAACAAAGAGACATAGCCACACAGATACATGAAACATTTGTCTAAAGTTGCAGGGACTGTTTCAATGTTGGTTTGTACTTACAGTAATCCAACAGGACGCATATTCATGCCATTAGGCAGCAGCACCTCTGGGACAAAGTTAGTCTAAAGGTAGAACAGATAAGGCAACTGACTTTTATGGCAGAACATAGACATCAATCACAGGGTCAATTAAGACCTTGTAAATATCATGAATGGTGTCCTATTTCTTTTATTATAACAACACAAAATAATATCATATATGTCACTGTTGACCACTTATTTTTGTTTTTTATCTACTTGAAAAAACGTTATATATATGTAATACACATTTTCGTTAATGGATGCTACTGCTTCTTGTTGCTTTCAAGTTTAGCTTGTAGCAGACGTGTGCACATTGCAGCATGACGTTTTTGATCCACTGGTGAAAAGGACACTTTGATTCGTTCCTCTTTCATCTATAACTGCTTCAGACAACAAAGTGTATGCAGGAAAGTGGTTAGGAGTGCACGATTGTCTGTGTCTCATGTGTTGTTTTGTATTTTGTCTTTTTTTGTTAACTTTTCTTTTGATGGCGGCGCGGACACCCGCAGCGGCTCCTCTTGTTTCATGTTGAGAGGGAAGAAATTTCATCTGTGCTGTATGTTACACATACAGTACATTTGACAATAAAGTTTATCCAATCCAATCCAATCCACACACACACATAGAAGAAAGGAGCGTCAGCGCAGAGCGCTGATGCATGTGTGGAACTGCGAGTCGCGGCTTGGAATTGAAGCGGATTTACATGGGACAGGAGATGTGAGCCAATCTCTTTTTCGTCAATGGACGCTACAGCTTCTTGTTTGCTGTTAAACGTAGCTTGTAGCAGACGTGTGCACATTTTCAGCATGATGTCTCTGATCCAATGGTGAAAGGAAACTTTGATTTGCTCTTCTTTCATCTAGAAGTGCTTCAAACAACAAAGTGGCTAAGATTGCACGACTGTCTGTATCTTATGTGTTGCGTTGTATTACTATGTCATTTTATGTTAACTGTTCTTTTGATGGCGGCACAGGCATCCGCAGTGGCTCCTCTCTCTCCTGAGTAAATAAATTTCATCTGTGCTGTATGATGCACATGTAGCACATTTGACAATAAAGTTACTTGAACTTGAACACACACACACACAAAGTTGTAGTGCACTTAAGTACCAGAAAAAAACTACAGCTATAAAAAGCCTATATTGTATCAATATACTTAGATGACAGAAGACTCTCCATTCAGCCATTTTGGTGAATAAAGCAAATATTTCTTTTTCAGTTAAGAATTATGCATCTATTGTTGTTGTTGCCGTGAAATATCGAGGGCCAGGATGAATATCTAATAAATTCCCTGTAGCCTCACCGATGTTTTTACTTTGAACAGATGATCCCGAGTCAGATTTTTGGCTAATCTACTAACCTCAGTATTATTGTTATGACCCTCAAAATCAAGTAAATCCAAATACTATAAATTCAAAATGCAGCCGCATGTATTCTCACTGGCAAAAAGAAATCGCAACACACTCATTCTCAAATCACATCAACGGTTTCTTGTCCGAGCAAGGACTGATTTAAAAATGTTCCTCTTGGTTTGTAAAGCTTTATACGGTCTTTCACCTCGGCACATAGCCGACATTCTCATCAATTAACTCATGTACAAGCGGGAGTTTCTGCTGATGTGCTCCCGGCTTTGTATGAAGGAAAATGTGTATGCAATTCTTGTGATTTTGCATTTTTTTTACTCTCTGCCTGGAACTTTTTGTTCGAGTTCTGACTTCACTTTGAAACCGCCTTGTGCATGGAAAGCGCATCATAAAAATATTGATTGATTATGATGTTATCAAGTAATTGGTGTCTTATCTTACCTGGCCATGGATATGCGCAAGTGTCTCAATGCTCTGGGGAAGCGGCTGGAGATTCTGGTGATTCATTGGCACAAAGTGCATGCTGGGAGCAGCCATCACCGGAGTTGGCTGCATATAACTGTTTTGTATGGGAACAAAGCCATTATAGTCCTTATGCTGGCTGCCTACTGCCTGAGGGTTGGTGTTGTACCTTGGCCCATCAGGTCGTGAGGGTTGAGCAGCATTTTGAGGATGACATTTTGATGTAAACCCAGGCATTTCCATATCCCTGCAAAAACAAAAGGACACACTCCCTCGTTAAAAGGGCCCCGAATATTGACATGCGGTTTGGACTGGACGGTAAACACAATTCTCAAATTTTCACCTCTAACATTTCACGCATAAAACACGATTTGGATTCAATTAATGAACAGAAATCCAAAAATAAGTAACAGTAACGCCACAGATTTTGCCACTCCTTAGCAACTTTGCCAAAATTACGAAGGAATTTTCTGTTCACAGCTCAGTTTATATTCACTCCACTAATTTTAAATGGAATGGTGATGCTCTGGTGAAACAAGTATGCTATGTTGTGTGTCGTTGACTTATCCAAAAAAAAGGAGACAAAAATCTTCATCTTTACTTTGTGTACATTTTGTTGTCTGACGACCTTTTAGAAAATAGCATACCGTACATGGATTTGCTAGTCTCATGAAATCATATATTCCTATTTATGTGTTGTGGCTTGGATGTTATTTTAAAAGCCTTCTTTAGCACCATCACAGGCCACACACATTGATGGCACATCTTCTACTTTCACATCTGTCATAAAGTTTATGTCACCTAAGAAGCACCATATTTGCAAGTCTTTACTGTAGACATTTGGCACTCATAAAACCACCCAACCGTCGACAAATAAAAATAATCCGTAGCCTAGTGTCAGTATGTATGCATTTTTGACCAATTGCCATTGCCATACCTTTATTTACAATTAACAAACAAGTTCAACTAAAAATTGTAACACCTTCACACATACACAAACCCCCCTTTAATCCCTTTTATATTCCTTGAAACGTGACCTTTGGTGGCCTGGTGGTCAAGTGGTTGGCGCGTCGACCTCAATGTGCAGAGTTCGTGGATTCACTCCCGGCTCCGGCCGGCCTTCCTGTTTGGAGTTTGCATGTTCTCCCGGGCCTGCGTGGGTTTTCTCCGGGTACTCCGGTTTCTTCCCACATTCCAAAAACATGCATGGCAGGCTGATTGACCCTCAAAATTGCACCTCTGTGTGTGTGTGTGTGTGTGTGTGTGTGTGTGTGTGTGTGTGTGTGTGTGTGTGTGTGTGTGTGTGTGTGTGTGTGGATGGTTGTTCGTCTCTGTGTGACCTGCGATTGGCTGGCAACCGGTTCAGGGTGTCCCCTGCCTACTGCCCAAAGATGGCTGGGATAGGCTCCAGCACCCCCCCCCCCCCCCCCGATCCTTGTGAGGATAAAAGCGGATTGGAAAATGGATGGATAGATGGATAAAACATGACCTTGTGAAATCCGATCAGCAAAATCGACAAAGGATTTCATTTCGGAATTCGATTTCAATTCAATACGTATGTGTTGTGACATATGATCACTTACTAAAAAAAATTCTATAAATGGGACTGAAATGAGTGAACTGTGTGATGGACACCATTCAAAGTAACCTCATTGTGAACTGTGTGATGTATAGAATTCAAAGTAACCATAATTTTACTTTGACATAGAGAAGTGTGTTTGAAGATCAGATGGTATTTTTGGGTTTAGCATCCCGGTAAATACTTAGCCTACCGACGTGACCTTTACCCCAGTCAATGTGTCAGGCGCCATTTTCAACTTTGTCTTTCATTTCAAACAGTTGAATAATCCCAGACATTTTTTAGATTTGGTGGTTAATATTAGATTTGCTTCATTGTTTTGGCTAATTGGCAACATCAAAAATCCAGCAGAGGGAAGGTTTAGAGATGATAAAACTCACAGATTATCTAAAAAGAGATTTGAAGTGCAGCATGTATAGATATCAGTGAGTAGGCATTCTTAGCACAGACTCTTTAATATTATATACACATGCACACACATCTATTTCCGATCCGTTTTATCCTCACTAGGGGCGCAGACTTGCTGGAGCCGATTCCCCGGCCATCGTCGGCCGGTCGGGTTGCCAGCCATTCGCAGGGCACACATAGATGAATAACCATTTGCACTTATGGATAATTGAGTGTTAAATAGACGTACCATGCCAGTTTTTGGAATACGGGAAGAAGCCGGAGTACCTGGAGAAAATACACGCAGGCACAGGGAGAACATGCAAACTCCTCACAGGGAGGCCATGACCTCCACACTACTTGCACTCACTGATCAACAATGACTCATTAAAGCACTTACTCTGGTCGTTCCTAGTGTAGATTTGGTTAGTTCAACTGTTGGATGAGCTTGCCTCCTTTGCCCCCAAATCCATCTGCTGCTGTGTTGCTGAGACTGTCCTAAGAATGCCTACTCACTCATATCCAACACTGTCAAACCCAGACTGCCGTCAAAGACTTCAAAGCAGTTATGGCCTTTCGTGTGTGTGGTCTTGGTGTACTTTGAGACATCATGCACATGATGCTAAAATTCTTTACATAAGTATGATGTGCCACTTTCAAATTTTTTGGGGGGCAAGGGTCAAAGGTTTGCCTGTAGCTGTACCCTGCGGATGGCATGTAAAATCTCAGCCATTGCTTTCAATCAGATGTTAAGAGAGACAGACGGGGATTTTTTTTTTTTTAACAAATGAAAGGATTTTTCAGGTGATTTAATTAAAGGTCTCTGACCGTCCACCCCTCCATCTCCATCTATTTCCTGACCCGCTTTATCCTCACAAGGGTCGCGGGCGGTGCTGGAGCTTATCCCAGCTGTCTTAGGGCAGTTGGCGGGGGATTGAACTGGTTGCCAGCCAATCGCAGGGCACACAGAGATAAACAATCATCCACGCTCACACTCACATCCAGGGACAATTTAGAGGGTTCCATTAACCTGCCATGCATGTTTTTGGAACATTGGATGAAACCGGTGTACCTGGAGAAAAGCCACACAGGCACGAGGAGAGCATGCAAACTCCACATGGGAGCATAGTCTATAATACGAGGTGAACAGGGAAAGCGTAGCTCAGGCCGCGCATTTTTACTCATGAAAGCATCACTTCATCACCAAGCTGCCTCACTTTCATGTTGTGTGCACATCTGTGCAAGTGGTATGTTCAGCAGACGCATGCTTTTGATGTCCAGTGGAATATCTTGATGAGTTTTTTCGTTTGTTTTAGCTTTCAGTTTGCCTGCATGTTTAGCTGCCTGTGCCGGTAATTTGTGTTAAACTATAGTTCACTTGTAGCTCCTGGATTAGTTCATTCTTCTGTCTGCTTTAATTAAACTTGCAATGCAACTGAAACCATAGTTGCCTTACCAGTATAAGTGAGCACAAATTCAATTTAGCATAAAATTGCATCAATGAGTGGTGACTATCTATCGCTACGTGCTACTAGCTACAAGCTAGTACTTTATTACGGGTGACCCTGAGGAGGAATAATCAAAGTACATAGCACGGAAGTCACATGGTCTGATTTTTAGACTCCAGGCCTGGAATAAGAGGTTGAATTAAGGATAAATCTCAACCAAGTACGTTTTTAACAAGTTCATCATGGTTTAAACAAGGGTTTATTGTCCAGTCATTCTTTAGTTTTAGATTTAGTTTCAACATTATCGTCAATGTTTTGTAGTTTGTCTTGTCATTGTTTTTGTTAGGGTGTGTCACGTTGCGAGGTGGTGGTGGACCCCAAGAAGCAGGCACGAGGGAGGAGCAGGGTGTACTTGATGAATTGTATTTAATGAAACACAGAAAACTAAGTCCAAAACAAAGTCCAAAGTATCAAACAAAACACATGACTGAAGATAAAACTCAATAACAGAAACATGACCGAAACAAACCTGACAGCAGCAGACAAACGGCAACAAACAATCATGACAGTAGCCAACTGCAAACAATGACCCGACACTGAATGCTCGGGGGTGGGAGTCCTTTTAAAGCACTAATTGCCAAACATCCAACAGGTGTTGGTCCCAAACCGAATCATGACAGGGTGGTTCTGTTTGTGACTAAAGGGTGGCACTGTAGGGATCTTCCTGTAGTGACATACCTGTTGGTCATTGTGTCATTAGTCTTTCTGTAAAAAGGACTCCTTGCCCGACCTGTCGAGGTAGGGTGTTTTGTCACTTTGTCTTTGTGTCCGCCTTAGTTTGTATTTTTTGAAAAATCAATTTTGGTCAGTCCACCCTGCTCATCCCTGCCTCCCTGCTTTTTGGGGTCCTCTACATTACCATCATCTTTAAGTCCTGACCCTGTAATGTAGACTAGAGCAGTATTTTTCAATCTTTTTCAAGCCAAGGCCCATTTCTTTCACCGAAAAAATCCCGCAGCACACCACTAGCTGAAAATGTGAAAAAAGGTCAAGTCAAAACAATAAGTCTGTTATTACATGCATTTTTTAACATTGAAGAATAATGTTATAACACCTTGAATAGGAATCAAATAAACATCAATCAAATATTTTGTCTGTCATATTTATTCTCACTCGGTGTGATAAATGGTTTGGATGAACACAGATCCGATATCCTGGCAGCAATCGATGAAAGACAAAGCTCTTCCTCGACAGCTCTCTATCTTTCTGTTTCTAGTTTTTTACAGCAGTCTCGCTATTTCTTTAGCCCCTTCAGATCTGAACACCTCATTCACAATGGCTTTGCAGGCTGGAAGTATTAATTGCTCTGCCACTGGGACTTTTTTGATTTAGCCACAAGTTCAGCATCATGGTAACTTGCCTTCATGGCTCTCGTTTACCTTTGCGGTTTTTCTCATGCATGTTACTTGTTTCTCCGTGTATTCACGCAGGCAAACAAAATACTCAACATTTTTGTTTCGAAGTGACATTGGGCTCCAGAGAATTTTTGTAAGGCTTGTTTGCCTCCAACTTTTGGTAGATCTTGGTTGAAACATTCCACCAGAGCGCATTCCTTAAAAATCTGTAGGGGCACAACGATGCCATTTTCGGTCAAACAAAAACAAATCAAATATTATTTTGCCAAGCATGATGTGTGTGCAAAGTTTCTCCAAATGATAAGATCGATTTCAGTGTAGTTTTTCTTGAGTTGAGTTGGGAAACGTCATTAGACAAAATAAAGTGTAGTTTCTCCTTTTCATCTTGAACATCTTTAGCTGGAAACACCCAGTTTCAAGACAATTGGATAAAAACTATAGGAGGAATTCTTAAAATGTGACCTCTAGAGAAGGCCAAAAAATGAAGCCAAATTTGACAGTAGATTCAAAAAGTTGGACTTGCGATGAGGTTTAGCATATGGCTCCATGATATATATTTTTGTCCGTCTTGGTCTGTTATGTATGCCTCCAACTTTTCTTCGATGGTTACAAAACATACAAGGCCGGTTTCCTCAAAAAAATGTCTGGGTGCTGCTGAACCTTTTTTTTTTAACTCCACAATAAACAAATACAAAATTATTTGGTTTAGCATGACACTTGCAAAGCATCATGGTTATACCAGGAATGTCTAGTTCCAGTCATGTATGAATCTGTAAATATGCAAAAATTATTATTTAAAAAAATCATAGCTCACTTGTACATCTAAGCATATGGCTGCAATGGCCTTTTTGGTACATCTCCAGTTGCTACACATGCTTCCCAATTTCCGTAGCCCAAGGTCAAGCATCCCAGGATGGGATTGTTTTTCCATTGCTTAATGAAGTTGTAAAGTTTGGTGAGTTTTCATCTATGTTTTAGGCCCTGAAAATGTGATTCATTTTGTGTGTGTGTGTGTGTGTGTGTGTGTGTGTGTGTGTGTGTGTGTGTGTGTGTGTGTGTGTGTGTGTGAATAAGAGTAAATAATAATACAAAGAAAAACTGACATAAAAACAATAGGGACCTCATAGCGGTCATTGCGCCAACCTTACTAGTGTAAAAACTATGTGAGAATAAGTAATTTAATGTGATTTGTCCCAAAACAAAATTGTAATAATACTATTGGAGCAATTCTTTTCTCATACAAAAATAAAACTTTGTTTTTCTACAATGTGTGACTGTTGAGTCCCACTGTACATAAAAAAAAAGGCTATGATTAAACAGCAAAAGCAAACACTTGACAAGAATAAAAAAAATAGGTGGGTTGGGGAGAGGCACAGGCTGCATCAATCTTGCATCCCAGGTGAAGTTTTTTGTTCCAAAGAGAACTGTTCAGTTGTTGAATCCACTGACAAAGAAGCAGGGCTTTCTTCATCGTCACTGTCTTCCTGTCCTGGTTCTTCGTCCTGAAGTTCGGATGTTGATGTTGCTGTAGAAATCAAACTGCTACTTATTTCGGGAACACATTTCACATCAAATAAGTCAAGGGTCCTCTGTAACAATACAAGTATATGATCGGCACGTAAAAGTTTGTCAACACGTGACACAGGAAGCATGCTACTGCCAACCTTACTTGTTGTTGACCTGATTGTGTTTTATTTATTTATTCATTTTTAATTCATGTATTGTACTTATGGCTTTATTGTTGTGTCAGCGTAGGCTAGTAATAGATAAGTTTAGTTTTTGTCATGGCTGTGATCTGCTTTTTTTTTTAAACCAAATTTAAAAACTGAATGAACATCCTCCAGGACTGGTGATTCATTCATTTTAGCCAGGGTTGTACAATAATATGTGATACTTAAGTATACATTGCTTTTGTATATTCTCTTGGCAGATTTAATTTACATTTAATTATATAATAAATGTTGCCTTACCCTGCACACTGCCAGTTGTTAAGTCCCGAATTCTTTTATTATACCTTTTTTTGCCCTACAGTTGGGGAAGAAAAACACATGTAATGCTATAGTATTAGCTGCAGAGTACAAGAAAAAGAATTGTCTAATTTTGTAGTTTGGTATATTGGGGTATGCCAATGAGTCAAACCCACGTAGTTGTGACGACAGGACCAGTCTGGATGCTGCTGGGAGTGAAGCCGCTTTTCTTTTTCAGCCAGCTCGTAGAATTTAGCTTTCTCCTCCTCTGGTAGCAAATGCCACTGTGTTGACATCACACACAAATTAACACACAAACAATTCCATCATATTCGGCGCAGTTTCATCTGAATGCAACATTCATTAATTCTGTGGACAAACACATCAATGAATGCATTTTCTCCAAAGCTAGGTTCCCGATTTCATCTTTTCTTTCTCATAATAGAAATTAATCATTCATTGTATTTAAATCAGAGGTGCCCAATATCCCCAACTGACTGGATGTAACTACCTGATGGCAGCGAACAGATGTGCAGGACGGCTATAAAGGCCTTGGAATTATACAGGAAAATAGCCACTATGAGGAGGCAGCTTGAATGGCAGCCACGGCCAAATACATGAAGAGACACAGATCCTATTTTGTCAGATGAATGGTAAGTCTATGATCCAGGGGATTAACATCTACTGTACGCCCTATGCCCTGCCAGTAAACAGATTCCCTGCTGGCATAATACCCTGGCCACTGGAAGAGATGCAAGCCACTGACAACAAGACAAGAAAGCTTAGTAAATGCCTCAGACAACTGAAACTCGGTAAGGAGAAGGAGCCAGATGGACACTCATGGCAAGACAAGCCCCTGCATGGCAAGTACCACCGAAGAAGAGAACAGGTAGCTGAATTCAAGAAAACAAGAATTCGAGAAAAGGCTTCACTGGAAGACAGCATGAACTCACTAAGCATAGCAGAACAAGAACAGGCCCTAAACACAAGATCAATAGAGGCTGGGGTCTACGATTTAAGGCAGGACTACAGGTGCAGGTTATGCAAAAAAAACCCAGAGACTGTGCAGCACATCACAGCAGCATGTACGATGCTAGCATGAAAGGCATACATCGAGCGGTATAACTTGGTAGCACGAGTGGTACCTTGGAACATCTGTACGATAGGTCCCATAATTAAGATAGCGGGCACCTCTAAAGTTGATTGAGAACAATTCAAGACCCTGACTGACAAACCGATGGTAGCCAAACAGCCAGACATAGTGGTGGTGGTTGGCGAAGAAATGATTTACAGATTGTGTGTGTGTGTGTGTGTGTGTGCGTGTGTGTGTGTATACGTAGTACGTACATCAGAGTCACTTACCATCTTTCCTAAAGTCTCATTTATAACAGCAATATTAGTTGAGGCAGATCTGTCCTTAACTGCTTGCCTATGCTCTTTTGAGAACAACATGAAAGCATTTAGAGGCTTCTTGACATATGTTTGCTCCGTGTATTGGTCGTCTACTTTTTTAGGTTTCTTCCTAAAATAGAACATGGCAATTTGAGTATGTGAGGTCATTAGGAGAAAAATCAGTTTATTGTATTTCCACAAATACAAAAAGCCAACCCCAGAATCCCCAACCACAAACCCCCCGCCATTTTTTTTGAATGCCACCCCTCAAAAAAGGAGCTCTCAGTTTTCCTTCATGAAAAAAAAAAATCCTGCTTCAAATACATGTATTTATACAAGTGTAGCTATGTTTCCAGTATAGCAGACTGCGCCTGCAGCGTGGCTAGCGGCCATACTACTATGACATCAGCCAATCTACCCTGATCAACTGCCTGGCCTGCTTTACAAAAACCAAGGCATAAGATCGATCCATAATCTGAATTGCTTTATCCTCACGAGGTTTCGCGGGTGTGCTGCAACCTATCCTAGCTGTCTTTTGGGCAGTACATTGTGTACACCCTGAACTGATTGCCAGCTAATCGCAGAGCACATAGACAAACGTTTCACACTCACAATCATACCTATGGACAATATAGGGTGATCAATTACCTACCCTACATGTTTTTTGGAATGTGAGAGGAAACTGGAGTACCCGGAGAAAAGCCACGCAGGCACGGGGACTAACATGCAAACTCACACAGAAAGGCAAACAGCTGCAAATGAAATAACAAGATCTTACTTTGGCTTGGAGATGGTGGGTGGAAGAGGAGCCGTAAAGTTCGCGGTTGTAACTTTGTACAACAGTTCTCCATTCCTTCACAAGTTGACACAGTAGACATGATTAGCAAGCGTTCTAATATTTCAGTATCGCTCATGCACATCGGCATTACTTACAGAAGACCAACAGGACACATTTTCATGCCATTAGGCAACATAACCTCTGGTACAAAATTTGTCTAAAAACATACAGAGAAATGCAACTGTTTCAATGGAACGATAACACAACTCCATTTCTCCTCCATGCAAATTCCCTTAAAACTATAAAGCTAAATTGATTACAATTATACCTGTCCAGGAATGTGCGGACGTGCCTCAATGTTCTGCGTGATAGGTTGAATATTCTGATGGCTCATTGGTACAAAATGCATACTGGGTGGAGCCATGACTGGATTTGGCTGTAGGAAACCGTTCTGTAGAGGTACATAACTGTTTTGTAATGGAATAAAGCCATTAAAACCTCGGCTCTGGCCTACTGGCCGAGGGTTTGTGCTGAAGACTGGCGTCGCAGTTCGAGATGGTAGAGCAGCGTTTGGAGGTAAACGGTTGGAGGTAAAACCTGACATGTCCTTGTCTCTGTATAAAAAACAAAACAAAGAAAGAAGAAGAGAACCACCACCTCAGTTGTTATATGCAATGAAAACCTTCTTAGAATGCATGGTCAGTGCTCGTGTGATATTTAAACAGTGATAAACATTATTCCAACACCTGAAGACAATGCCTGGGATTATTTGGCTCTTGTGACACATATTGAGAGGGAGATGATTTTCTGTTGGCAATAACACACAATCATATTGTCATTAATACTATTATTTACCGAATGAATTTTCTTTAGATACAATTGAACTCATCATAATTTCAAGAAATTCTTTATATCACATCCTCATTGAATTCGGTAGTAACCTAACCAACAAATGGAACAATTACCGGTTCACCGTGAGCTCTACTGAGCACTCTTTATCGTTTTACGTGAAAATGTTGGCAAGGCGGCATATTTATCGGGGTACTTACTCAGGTAGTTCCCAAAGTAACACACGTACCTTCCTTATATGTTGACGCAATGGTGACGCAAGTTTAATTTTCTCGTCTTGTCCCGTTCATGACGTGTTCAACGGTTCGATGCCCTCTGTATCACACATTGGACTGCACACTCAACACACTCATGACACAGCTGTGATGTCAGAGACATCAAAACAGTATTGGTCTTTTATGTGAGTTTTGGGATGCTTTAGGGCATCACCTTAGACGATGATGAATCCGACGCATCACTGGACCCGATCATGTCAATGATCATACACAACTTTGCACGATGATTTACATCCGGCATAACAATGCATTCATCATGCATCAGTCATGCGGACCTGAAATCGTGATGGCCAAATGAGGGCCCCCTGAAGCTGATGACTTTGGTGAAGGGTTCATTGTTCGAAGTCTTTCATTTACACTGGAGCGTTTAAAAAGGTCTGCAAAGGAGTTCCGTTTCTATTGTGGAGTCGCCTGAATTTGAGAGCAAGTACCAAACGTGCCGTATCTTTTAATTATCACTATCGTACAGTGTAGTCTTCATTAATGACACATAGGAAAAGACACAATTTCAGTAAATGTTTGTATAAGAAAGACTTCACCGGGTCATAAATACAAAGCAATCAAATTAAAGTAAGTCAGATTTTAATGCTGTCTTAGGTTTTTTTCGTAGTTTATTAGCAGTTTAATATGTCAGTACCATTGCATTGTGTTCTCTTCAAACCCCTTAATAAAATATATAAAACATAATTTTAGGCAGTGGTGGTGTGGTCACCTGTCAAGTGTCAACAAGGAAGAGCAAGTAGTTTTTCAACCGATTCTTCACAACTAGCTTCATGATCATGCCAGTTGCAGCCAAATAGAGGATGTCTTGTCTGATGCTCTCAAAATAAATGTCAATGCACCTCTGCGGCCACAGTAGTGCACCCTCGGGGAATAGAAACTTCCACCATGAACCTTCAGAGCTCACTCTTGTGGAGGCAACGTGTTTGTCTTTTCTCATGAAATGGTTTTCAACACAGGCCTCACCTCTGCAGCCCAATTCCAAGACTGTGTCGTCCAACTTCACAAGGTCTTGAACAGTAGGTACATAGATCTTGGCAATTCTTTTCTATTTTTTGCCCCAGTGAATGCCAGTCTCTTCCTCTCACAGGTTTGAGATTTGAGTTCAATGCAATTGTGGATGTTCATGCCACCCTTGACTTGCACACTGGCTTCCAAATCTTTTGCATTACCTCTTGCGACTGTGACATCTCCAAGACAGATCTCAAGGTGACAGTAACCAAGACATCAGAATTGCAAGTCTTGGCTGTGAAAAATGCTGCCCATTACAGGCGCAAAAACACAAGCACCCTGGGGCAGCCCAGCTCCGACAGTCAAATATATTTGCATGTATATATACAAATATGTACATATGCTTTGAACACCTCTTGTCATTGTAGAGGCCAAAGGTAACTTGTCTTAATCTTGAGATTTCTGAATAAATTAGGTTAAATATGGACGCATGAGTTCCTTTTCTTTTTATCCAAGGTTTTTTTTTTTTTTTTTTTGGCTGACTGTATAAATACATTTATTCTTGTGCTTTTGAGACTGGAAGAACAATTCAGACCTCGTCTTTCCCTTAATCAATTACACAATAAGATTTACACTGCAGTGGTAAATGTCATATTTTTGTCAAACCTCTTAAATTAAAACTGAAAGATGACTTCTTGATTGTTTTGTTAAAATTACATTATGTTGGCAGAGAAAGGCAAAAGCTTAAGCTCTGCCATTGGCCAAACACTTCTGGACTTAAATGCATTTATATAATGCCAAAATGCCTGTCTTCCCTTCCAGTATTTATAAGAGGATATAAGATGAACAACACATTTCATCTGCAAGATTCTTAATGTAACAAGTGAAGGTCTTCCACAGGGTGTGTGTAGCTGTCACCAGCATGGGCATGTGCACACACACACACACACACAAACACACACACGGGATGCTTGGCTTTCAGGTGAAATTTATGGAAGATGTAAATGCATCACTCTACAGTGATATGAAATCATGGACATTTAAGTAGAAGGATGCACTGGTGATTTCCTCATTTCAAACAATTCACGAAAACAAAAGGTGGGTACACCACAACAAAGAATTTCAATGTATCAATAACTCATCATGTGCCCTTGAGCATCAATTATCTCTTGACAATGACGGCTCGTGCTGTTCGCAAGTCGACTTATAGTCTGCTGAGGCATGGCATCCCACTCTTTTAAAAGGGTGGCCCTCAGGTCATTGAGGTTTTGGGGTGCAGTGTCAAGCCTCAACATGGCGACTCAGCTGCTGGTGCAGTTTTTCAATGGGATTCGAGTCTGGAGAAAGTGCAGGCCATTCCAATTGAGGTGCACCCGTCTCCAACAGCCGTTCCCCGATGATACGTCCGATGAGCCGGAGCATTGTCATCCATGAAGATGAAATTAGGTCTGTGTTGTTCATGTAAGGGCACAATCACTGGATTAATATTCAGGTAGTTTGGGCTTGTTAATGTGCCATTCACAAAGTGTAAGGCAGTTCTTTACTGACTGGACACGCCTGCCCACAATGTAACACCGCCACAAGGAAAGGCTCGTCTGTTGACAACAGTGGCTGATACATCGCGCTCTCCTTGACGTCTGCAACGTTAGTGGCGGCCCTCATTACTGTTCAACGTCAAATGACTTTCATCAGAGAACAGCACTGGGGGCCACTGGTCCCTTGTCCAGCATAAATCCTCCCTGGCCCATGCAAGATGCCGCCGCCTGTGCCTGGTGGTGCAGTCAGGTACCCTTGTAGGTCAACCACGCTGATGTAAACGGTTTCAAATGGTCTGATGTGACACTTCGGTGCCTCTCACCTCCCTTCAATGTGCCTGGAGTTGAGTGGCATTCATCATCCGGTTTCTCAGGGCATTGTTCATCAGCATGGGATGTGGCCAAAGGACGTCCACTTCAACATCTTTCTGTGACACTTCCAGTCTCTCGGTATCTCTGTTGCAAACTGCTGAAGACACTCTGTGACACTCAAAGCTTTACTGGCCACTTCCATCTGAGAATGTCCTGTTTGAAGCATCACAATGGCAAGGTACTGTTGATCCATCGTTAGGTGTCATCCTGGTCTCATGATGCCAAAATGTGACCAGTATAAGAGGACGACTGTTTAAACACCAGCTCTAATCGAACCAGAACATTTATTGGTCGATTTAAGGATCAAACGGATGTGGTTTTGTCATTAGAGAACAGCAACTTGTGCAAAAAGTACAGGAACATTTTAACAGTTGGACATGTGCATTCAAGAGCTTCGAGAAGGTCACATGAAGGTCACATGAAGGTAACCTGTAAAAAGTTTTAATGCATTTTAGGCTCATCCTGAAATTTCACTGGAAAGCCAAATATCCCTAATTTTTTTTGTGAGTAGTGTATGTAAAATGTTTGCAGGAGAAAAAAATAAGCGCAGATTGTGGACATTGTAAATGTTTCAGTATCGGGTAAGGTATTGGCTCCAAGTCATTCAGTCAATTGTCTTCCAGTGGGAGAAACGTGGCTTACGCATCAAAATCTTCCCGTTTGGTCAGGGGAGAATGTGCACAATTAAAGTCCATCAAGAAATCAACAGTCCGGAAGGAACCTTGACGACGAATGCTTGGGCGATCGGGACGGAGGGTGGGTAATCATCTGGTTCAAGGCAGGTGGCTGTTTCAGGTATATCTGAGAAATATGCTCTTCAAGGGAGAGTTCTACTGTTGTTGAACTCAGAGACAAGGAGTCAGCGTCATCATCCTCAAAATCTGTCTCGGCTTGTCCACTTCCCTCCTCAACCTCTGGCACCAGCGCTGCTATAAATACCAAAGTTTGGCTTATTTCATTTCACAACTTCTTTTTCATACAAGGAAAATTTTAGGAACCCATCTTACCCTGCACACTATTGGCATCTGGCTCAATAATGTGGTCACAGTCCTCCTTTTTGCCCTTCAAAACAAAACAAAAACAGTATTTGCCAAATGTATTTCTAGGATATAGCAATAAGTCACACTTACATAATTGTGCCTCCAAGACCAATCTGGATGCTGCTGGGAGTGCAGTCGCTTGACTTTATCAGCCAGCTCGTAATATTTGGCTTTCTCTTCCTGAGGTAGCAAATGCCACTATGGATTGGTGATAAGATAAGAAAACCTTTATTAGTCTCGCAATGGAGAAATTCCCAATTCACAGCAGCAAAGTAATGAAAGGAAGAAACAGAACAAAATATAGGAGCTGCTGGAAAGGCAGCCACTCTCGCGGCGCCATTTTTAAGTCAAAATAACAAAAATAACACAACACAACAAGATATTCGTTATTAGCATACATAGCTTTTGTTGTGCATATGCTCACATCCGAACACACTGAACACCAGTACGCTAGATATGTAGTTCAAATATTCATCGAATTAGATGAGTATACAGTGGATATAAAAAGTGCAATTGGTTGGCAACCGGTTCACGGTGTCCCCGTCCCCATCTACTGCCCGGAGACGGCTGGGATCGGCTCCAGCACCCCCGCGACCCTTGTGAAGATAAAGCGGATCGGAAAATGGATGGATGGATGTTGTAAGTTTCAGTCGCAGCTTTAGAAAAAACAGCCCCAACGTATCATTCTGTCATGTTTCGGTTTGTGACCAACAGGTGGCACTGTAGGGTTCTCCTTGCAGCTGCACACCTGTTGGTCATTTTGTAATTAGTGCTTTAAAAGGACTCTCAGCCCGAGCACTCATGGTCGGGTCATTGTTGTTTGCTTGTTACTGTCATGTTTGTTTCTGTCATGGTTCTGTTCCTGTTAGTTTTTTTGCCACAGTCATGCTTTTGTTTTGGTACTTTGGATTCCTTGTCTTCTTGGAACTTTGATTAGGATTTAGTTTTCTGTGTTTTAATACAATTGGTCAAGTACACCCTGCTCCTCCCTCTGGCCTGCTTTTTGGGGTCCACCACCACCACCTCGCAAACTTGACACATTCGTAAGTACCGGTATTGTGTTTTTCAAATGATGAGTAAATGTTATGTCGATGCCGAGCGCACCTTTTGGAATTATAGCCAAAGAATGTAGATTGGTTTGACTTTGCATATCCACTGCACTTCATTGATTATTATTAACATGGTTTGATATCATGTGAGCGGTTACACTTACCATTCTTCCAAGGATCTTGTTTATATCGGCACTGTTTCTTAAATGAGAATGGTGCCTAACAGCTTGTCGATGTTCCTTCATGAACAACATAAAAGCATTTGGCGGCTTCTTGACATACGTTTGATCCGTTTTTTTGTTTATCTTCCTAAAATTTGAAGGAGTAATCACAGCATGCAAAGCATCTTGGTGAAATTGTGAGGACACGTCGCAGCAGTTGTCATAGAAATAATTATTGATAAACAAGACAATGAGCCTCATTTACTAACTGCGTGTATGCACAAATCTGTGTGTGTGTGTGTGTGTGTGTGTGTGTGTATATATATATATATATATATATATATATATATAGAGAGAGAGATCACAATATATAACTATAATTTATCTGAGAGAGAGCGAAAATCTTACTTAATCCTCGGGATGGTCGGTGGAAGAGGAGCAGCATAGTTAGGAGCTGTAACTTTATACAACAGCTCTCCATTCCTGAATAGTAGACAGAAACATATTACGGTATACAGCACATTTAAGATATTGCCTAATTCACCATTGAACAAGGCTGACAAACGACATCACATGTAAAATAAATAAAGTCAACATCATGTAAAGTTGACCAATCAATTATTGTTCATTTTGAGTCATGCTAACCCGTTTTGAACTATTTATAACATTTTGGAAGGGGCATTCTTTCATAGAGATCATCCATGGTTCTTGTCATGTGCATCTGTGAATAAGCAGCCCATTTGAAGCAGCTCCGTTAACTTTTTCCTGATATACATTTTCCAATCTATATTCTTTTTGCATATTGCTAATCATTTACACGTTTTTTTTTTCATGTAATTTATTTTAGCCGTGTTTTTCTGTGATGCCAGAACCATGGGGAGCTTCACCCCAGCCGAAATCCGCTCAGTGCGAAATGCATCCATCAGGAGTTATGGAGAGATATGAGAGCCGGCACAGAAACTGAGTAAAGTGAAGCGAGAGGGACATCTCAATGGGAGGGATTTGAACGATTCTTTTTCTCTGTGAGTTACTTGCCACTGGACTAGGGTAACCACACCCGTTGCCATCGGCTGGCCATAGGGTGCTGTGCCCGCACACCAATTGCTTGTGCCCCCAACCATGAAAAACCAAATGCAGTGCCTACCATATTTTCCTCACAAGGAGCCAAAACTCCTACGAGTGAAAACCATGGTAAAAGAGGACGGATATCTGACCTGAAGTTTAACTTTACAGGTGGTATTACTTACAGTAGTCCAACTGGACGCATGTTCAGTCCATTAGGTAACATCACCTCTGGTACAAAGTTTGTCTGCAGGCAGAAACACACAGAACCGGCAGTGCATGACAAAAGCTCGAGATGCTTCAACTGTGGCATCATGACTCAATAATTTAGCCATGTTAGCATTCTGCAGGGACCTATCACACCCAGCCAATGGCTCACTCTTCACAGACTCATGCCTGATTCAACAAATTAATCACTCTCACTTTAAACCGAACACACACACACGCGCGCACATGAAAACAGCTACCGGTACTCAAAAACTGTAATTGTCAACCTACCTGGTCAAACACCTGAGCAAGTGTCTCTGCGTTATGGGGATGCGGTTGCACATTCTGATGAGTCATTGGGACAAATTGCATTCTGGTGGCAGCCATCATTGAACTTGCTTGCATATAACAATTTTGTATGGGAACGAACCCATTAAAGCCCCTACTCTGGCTGGCGATTGCTTGTGGGTTGGCGCTGTACCTTGATCCAGCAGGCTGAGCAGGATTTTGAGGTAGACCTTTTGATGTGAAACCTGACATTTCCATTTTCTGTAAAGACAAATCACCCGCCTGATAAATGCACCAAAAGACTATATTAGTTTCTTCAGAAGGAAGTATCAACAACTAGAAATGCAATGTCACAGATGACTGCATGGAATTAACGATCTTCCAGATCATTAAATCGTTGTCATTTTATTGTGTGACCAAGAGTAATTTAGCACATAAAGCAACAATGGTATCGCAGCTGTTTCAAACTGCATCAGTGCTCTCTTGGTGGTTGGCGACATTCCGAGGATGATTATAACATTTTGGCTTGTAGGGTTTATGATATTTTAGGATGTGTGAGTCATGTGCTTTTTTTGAAATGTAGTCAACTTGTAAAGATAAATAAACTCTTAGTCACATTTTTCTTGATTCGTAAATATTACAGGAGTTTATGGACGTTTCGACTAATTTGATGAAAAATAAGCCTTGGTGGGGACTGAACCAATGTGCTTGTTTTGACTGAGACTTGATTTATATTATGCTGTAAAAGTGATACAAATATGAGCTACTTATATTTATGTGCAGCTTCGGTATGAATATCAAATAGGTAGACCACATTTAAGTGTGTTCGCAGTAACCGGGAGTTGTGGCCGAACCAAGTGGTCTTCTAGTGCAACAGATCACCAGTCAATCCCAGGGCACATGCAGCAATATTCCCTTGGAAGTCAGGCAAGTGAACCATTACTCCATCACAGTATATATAGGTACGTGACAATGAAATTAAAATCTTTCTTTTTTATTTCAGTAAGACCAATGTCACCAGAAAGAGCTGGAATTAAATAACCAAACGGTATTTACGTTTTGTCAATACAGTGGTGATTGCTCTGAGACTGCAAGCTCAGCTTTGCCCTCAAAATACTGCATTTTCAAACTGAAAATCGAGCCGACAGAGGAGATGCTACTGCACATCATATCTTAAAAAAAGACGTATTTTTAAAAAGCCAGAGCTCATTTTTTGGGAGGAATGCAAAACAGACGTGCGCGACGTGATCACACGAAAATGGCGGAAACGAGTCAGTTGTCACATACCTACTATATACCATATATGTTAGATTACTTCTGCATTTCCCCAGGGTTATTTGTGTTATTACACCTACTTGCTCTATGCCCAGTGTTGCTTTGGTATCTTACGACTATATTCACTGATGGTAGAGGTTGTTTTTCTTGTCTGTGAATTCTAATGATGTGCAGCACCTCAAGTCGGGAAGCTTGCCGTCTATATTCATCACACGTTAAACACTCTCACCCTAAATGCAACAAATGCTGACACAGCTTTGTGGTCAAAAAATTCAAAGCATTGTTGGTCTTTCATGTGTGTTTCAGGGTGCTTTGGCACATCACCTTGTATGATGATGTACACAACATGAATTCACTTTACATGATGACATATATTAGATTCATCACTTTACATTATATGATGCCATGTTAATTTAAAAACGAGCCTCTACATCTCACGTGCAGCTAGTTTGAATAGGCTTTAGTTTCCGTAAGTTTGAACAATCTGACTATATGCAAATTAGTCTCGAGTAGCACAAGAAATTCACCTTTATGATTTTAGCTGTGTTTACATTTAAGTTAAGTTGGAAAAACAACAACAAAAAGGAATAGCATCTCACAACCTCGGCAGAGTTGAAGGCTGGAGTGAATAACAATTCTTACCTTACCCACTTTGGTAAGTTTGAATATTATTTGTCATATGTTACATCGTAAGTATAGGATGGCTCATAAAGAAGAATACCATTGCTTTATGAAGCAAGGGAGAAATGGTTCTTTTTATTTTTACTTATTTAAATTGGGGGTCTGCAGTAAAACAACTTTAAATAAAAGTGGTCCAAGAATTGAACCCTGTGGGACCCCGCATGTCATGGTGATATAAGAGCTCTTACTTCTTGAAAAAGCCCTAGTTGGGCAAAACATTGAGGACCTTTCTTAATTTTGTAACTTTTTCAAATTGGACACACTTATGATACTTTGGAACAAAAGGACCGAATGGCCATTGCCCTTTTGGGGGAAAAAAAAACACTTTTAGGAGGACAAAGGGTGTTTTAACCCAAATACAAATCCTGTGATTGGGTTAAAATTGCCACTCATGACTCACATACAAAATGACCAAATGTAAACAGGCGCCTTAGTTACAATTTTTTGGAGTGATAGCTAAACCACACCTTGGCAAGACCTTGAAAAACAAATATTCAGGTTTCTAAGGCAACCTCAGCCAGCAGGATAAATTAGACTTGACAAACATAGAGATTAAAATGCCTTCATATGAAGCATAAAAATCCTTAATAGTACTTGAAGCCCCTTCATCGCTGTGCTATTTTTGACACTTGTTCTGCAGCCGACAGTGCCACTAGCTTTGCATGACCATGCACCTGTTGGTTTTGTAGTGTCTGCAGTGGTCTATCCAGCAGGGGAGAGCAGATCTAATTAAATCCTGTCTCTCCTTTCCGCCCTCTGTCTGTTAGATGGCTTTGTGTTGTGCTGTCAGAGCCGTAGGCAGGAAACAAGATCGATAGCAAATAGTTTAAACGACAAGTTATAATTATATTTTACCTGTTTTTCTCTGGAAAGCTGAGGTGTATGTCTTTTTTTTCTTCGACAAGGAACCACAGATAATCAACTCTGAATTTACTAATCAGTAAGACTCAAATTGTTTAAATTAATTACAAGACCAGAATTGTTAAACTAATTAAAAAAATAATAATAATAAACAAATGTCCATGTCAATGATGGCGTAGCACAGGCATTCCCAATCAGCGGACCACAGACCAAATGCGGCCCGTGAGAGCAAAGAATCTGGGCCACGAGACCAGCCCCTGTGCAGACTCAATGACGCTTTTGTCAGACTTGGGGAGTCAAATAAGTGGATAAATTGTCACAAATAGCTTCATATCAATTGCTTCCACTCCCACGGCTGTAGCTGCGATATTGTGAGCAAACCATGTGATCACTGCAACTATTTGGGCCACAGGAGCTAGCGTCAGCTTTGTTGACAAGCAAGTAACTCCGGTAAAGGAATGACATGCTTTCCTAACGCGTCCACTTTAAAAGCAACTTTGAGGGAATGGATTGTAAAGCGTTTGGGCCATATTCACTCAAGGACTTATTCATTTTAAATGACATTGACAAAGGGTGATTGTAAGATGTTAAAGTCATTTGAACGTATTTTAATCATATTTTAATCTTGCACATATCATGTACACTGGAGCATGAAATGTCGAGCAATGTGGCTTACTTCTCGACCCATCCATTCAAAAATAAAGTGAAGGTGGATTTTAAAACAACAAAACATGGCCCTGTGCGTGTTGGAAGGAATAATCGGCTGGCGCCGTATAAGATATGTTGGTGGGGGGAAACAACATGACACTGCGGTTTTATCCAACAAAGCAAAACGACAAACTGCGGATCAGTTTTGGATTCGAATTTTCTTGTCAAGGCATTTGTATCAGCTTCAATCCTCTTCGTCCCGTCTGGGACATAAGGCCTCAAGGCATTTGTATACTGTCAGTGAAATCTAATAAGATATACAACTTATAACGTACAACTTATGTTATGCAGAGCCTCAGCCTTTGTTGTCCTTTTATGTCGTGACTTTCTCTTCTTGCTTCTCTCTTGTCCGCCCCCAGTCTAAAAAAGGTTCAAAGTAGTTTAGGCGTATCCCTCTCCATGGTAACAGCATCTCTCTCATGCTTGCACACGCGCACACTCACACCTCATAATTCTGCCATACCCAGCCCTACATCACTGTACCCTCCCCCCATGTGCATTGCCTCCCCCCACACTGCCTTGCGCTCCCTCTCTCCCC
Source organism: Hippocampus mohnikei (assembly GCA_026261675.1). Taxonomy (NCBI): domain Eukaryota; kingdom Metazoa; phylum Chordata; class Actinopteri; order Syngnathiformes; family Syngnathidae; genus Hippocampus; species Hippocampus mohnikei. Next base: position 8,089,001 of record JAKGUB010000327.1, read on the forward strand.
CTCTTTCTCTCTCTCTCTCTCTCTCTTCTGCATTCCCGCAACCTCTCCTGCTCTGTCAGCTGCTCCACTGTTAATGCTGCCTTGACAAGATGTTCACCCCAGCTTGCAAAGGATCATCAGGGGAGGCGAGGTAAGGCATTGGCTGCCGATAGCAGCAAATGGAGAGCCAACAGTGTGAGGTGAAAAGTAGGCGTTTTTCTACGATCAGTGTGAGAACTCTCCAGATGGAGGCAAGAGGCAGCATGAGTTGCTGGCTTTGTACGACTCCTCAGCATTTGCACCGAAGCAAGTGAAGTGGAGAGCTATTTTTAGGATTCCTTGACTTCGTTGTTCTCAATATCCTTGAACTCGAAAGAAAATGTGTGTGTGTACAGTACATGTACAAGTGTGAGTGGAAGCGTGATGGCATGCAAATTGTCTTAAATGTACTGCTGCAATGTCTGGTCATAGTCATCACGTTCTGTGTCGGTTTACAACACCATATGACACGTGTGTGTGTGTGTGTGTGTGTGTGTGTGTGTGTGTGTGTGTGTGTGTGTGTGTGTGTGTGTGTGTGTGTGTGTGTGTGTGTGTGTGTTGAGACTGGTGAGACTGGTGAGTGGGCAGCATGAAGTTAAAATTTCCGCATATGTGCGTGGGTGGTTAAGAGTACCTTCCGATTTTCATTGAAACAACTGAAAACATTGGTCACCTCGTGAAGTTTGAGGGAAGGAAAAGAATGCTAAGGATGGGGAGAATGGAAAATGTATTGCTGGTATTGGTCTTTTGTGATTAAGATTGGACTGACATAATTTATTGGCAAGCATGATATAATTCTCACATGTTAGTTAGTGGGTAAATCTCAGATCAATCATGAACTGTCAAGCATGTGTGGGCATATTTTTCATGCTTGTAGAGTATGTGATGAGAGAGAATCAAAATCAAGCCCGTGGGTGTGCATCCCCTACTGTATGCGGTACAGAAAGGAGCAGGGGGATGCAGCGAAATGTGCAGCTCTGAATCTGTGTTCGAGATTATAGCAAGCATTGTTTGAGCAGGAAACAATCCACTGGTATTTTGCAGTAATATTTGATGATTTGATGAAGATGTTGATCACAATGCAGTTTATCCACTGCATTTCTTTGGAAGGTCAAAAATGACTTCGGCTTGTATTGCATGACGCCGGTATTGACAAATATGCTCTAGCAATCTAGGCAAACATTTCAGAAGCAGTTTTGACTCATCCATCCATCCATATTGAGATTTAAATCAAGAAACAAACAACAGATGGGCGCGGATCGGTTTGCTGGACGACAGGTGGCAGCGTTGAAAAGAAAAAAAAAACAGGGTGAAAAATTGCCCAAGGGCAACCATTTATTTTTTTGGGGTCCATTCATCCATTTCCAGAACACCTATCCTGTTTAGTGTTATGGAAGCTGAAGTCCCAGCTGACACCAGGTGAAAGACAGACCACACCCTGGACTGGTCGCCCGCCAATCACAAGGCACGGAGACAGACAATGCTTTCCACTCATATTCACATCATCACCGAATGGGATCTGAACCAGTATTTTTTGAAGCCGGGCCAGTGAGCCATTATTTTCACCCAGCTGGCGCATGCCAAATAAAAATGAAAAACTGCATATAAATGTTGAAAAATCTTGGATCACATTGTAATACTGAAGGTGCAAAATCATTGATCATGTGTTGTTTGACGTGGCAGAACGGGGGAATGAGAATCAACAGTAACCATGCCAATGGTGAACACCAGAGTTAAATGGTTCAGTCATGCTGAAGAAGGTTGGCTTCGGAGGGAGCTGACGTACGCTTTCGCCGCTTCTGTGGTGGCTGACGCAAAAACTCGATGTGGCAGGAGTTAGTCTCGCTTGCGTCTCATTCACAACTGAGGTGACGATCAAGTCTGTAATCAACAGATTGATGCACCATCTGAAGTGAAGCGATGACAAACGTGGTGAAAAGAACTTAGCTAAAGGTCGATCAATGTCCCTCTCCCTTGTCTGGGGTCATGAATTTGGGATAGCTCACCCTAAAATTGGACCTTTCAAGAGGAACCCAGATTAGAGTCACTGCTCCTCCACATTGAGTGGAGCTAGTTGAGGTGACATTGTTGGACTTTTTTTTTTTTTAATCTTTCCCGATCCCTCTCTGTTGAAGTGTATACGTCCTATCAAAATGATGCTAATACCCTCAGTGGGCCAGAGACATGGGGGAGTCTTTTTGTTCAGAGTGCTGACCCTGCAACCTGAGTAAGTGGAGGAAAATGAGTGGATGCAAAGTATTTTTGTTGTTGGCTTGAATATTTATGGATGATTAAATGTTATACTGCAAATTAAAATATTACCTTGAGAGGAAAAAAAAAAGAAAGTGAACATGGAGCAACACTTCACCCAAGAGCTCACTTGAAGCTCTTGGGCGCTGGAACACCAGGCGCTGTCTGCAAATCTGCCATGTGTGCTTGATTTCAACTCAAAATAGAAAAATCTACAACGTGCTGACTTTTATGAGTGGAAATATGAATGCAGAAATTAAAAATGCATTTCTTCCATTCATTCTCTGCCAAATGTATTCAGCATCAATGAAGCTGCAGAGACACACTTGCCCTGATGAGCAGGATGCTGGCAAAACAAAAACGATTTTCATTAGACATCAACATTTAAGAGGTTAAAAAAACCTGGTGTTCGAACGGGTCACTCGGTCTCTGCAGCGGAAATAAAAAGGAAAAGAAAATCAATCTTCATTTTTCATGTCCCAAGTGCTTTGTGGCTCCTGTGGTTTCTTATATGACATGGGTTGAAACGGCCGATTAGTTGCCAACCCCAATGACATAATGTCCGTCCTCACTTGCTGTACTGTGAGTGGGACAGTCTAAACGCGTAATGTACGAAAACTAAATGTCACCGAATGTCCACAAGCAACGTGGTGGGGTGTGCACGGCCTCCTATGGCCCCACCCGTGGCGACAGGTCTGGCTGGCAGCACACAGATATCAATCATTTTTAAATTGCAAAACACATTTTGTACTTCAAAGTCAGTCTATTTAGTCAGTCGATACTTTTTTAGCATGTTTGTTTGTTTTGTTTGCAGAATCTCAAATATATATTTTCTTCTTATGAGGAACAATTTAATTCCAGATTTGTCTGTCCCTTCAGTCCATTCATTTTCCCCTCACTCTTCCAGTCTGAGTGAGAACCTGTGAACTTTGATTTGTGAGATTTTTTAAAATGTTATTTTCGACATTTAGAATGAAACAAAGCGATTAAGAGGATCGCCATTTTCTCAGGGTACATTTGATTAATCCCCTATATGTGTTCAGGGTGTTAAAACTTGGCCCCTGTGAGTGTTTGCCATTATTTGTAACCTCTTGCAGTGACGGGGAAGTCTGTAAAATGTATTTTCTTTTCAATAAACAATGCTATTTATGTAAAAATAAAAAGAAAATAGCCTGTGTGTGTGTGTGTGTGTGTGTGTGTGTGTGTGTGTGTGTGTGTGTGTGTGTGTGTGTGTTCTTTGCCGCTGTCATAGCATATTAATTTGCCAATATGAACGATTATGTCAACTTGTGTGAGTGCAGCTCTCTGTGCATTAGTGCGTGCGTTAAATGTACAACGTGACAGTCTGTGTCGCAGTCTACGAGTGTGTAGGGGAACGTATACTGTGTGCGTAGATGAGTGTGGGCATACTGTCACTTTGCATAAAATCCATCGAAAAGCAGAACCATGAAAAGTAGGTCGCTAGCGTTTGTTAAAATCCACAATAAATGAAAATCAGATGTACCAGAAGAAATAATTTACATGTTGATGAGATTATGAATCCTGATGATGCATTACCAATTTGTAGAAAGTATCCATTAGGGACAAGGTGGTAGGCCCCGCTGGTATTTTCTTTTCTTTTAAGTCAGACAATGGTAACTCCGATCAAACGATCGTTTACGCTACGAAATTCGCTCAATGATCACATTATCCGATAAAAACAACTCTTATAACTTAGTTGTCACACAATTGTAAAAAGAAGATAACCACTGAACCGAGAGTAATGCCGAGGTGCGCACCTTGCCCGATGGTAGTTTTAACATTATTGACTCTAGAGTTTGTGCAACCTTGGAGAATTTTGTACAACTACACTTCATCAAACTTCAACTTAAGAGTTTTATGGCGATCCTGTTTCTGTTTGTCTCCAGTAGGTGGCATAGGAGGGCTTTCCCTCGTGAGACGCACCTGTCTGTAATCATGCCTCGTCAGCAGCTGCCTTGAAAGACGCTGCCACACTGACAACTGGCTGTCGGATTATTAAGCCTTGCTCCTGACTCTGTTTCCAAGTGCTTCAATTTTCTAGATGTTGTTGATTTTGGCCTAAACAGTTTTGCCTTGTAGTTCATTGTGTTTCTCTTGTAAGTATTTGATCATTGTGGTGTAGTCTCGGTTTTCTATTCTCTTGTCCCTTTAGTTGACAAGCAATTGGTTTTCCCGTGCCCTCCCTTTTGCAAGCGCTCCTGGTTTGTTCCGCATTTTCCTGGTTCTTTGTTACCAGAATCCTGAGTTTTACTTTGTCAGTCCTGCGTTTTGTTTTTGTTTTTGTTTTTTTAATAACCATATTTTTGTCATACGCTCTTATCCTTGTCTACATTTGTTCCGGAATGTAATAAGTTTCACTGCATTTTATTTCATTTCAGCACTGATTCGAACAACTATCCATCCAAATTGCCCGATGGGCGTGACCGGCAAAGGCAGAATAGTCTGTTGCTTTCCGCTTGTTAGCATTGGGCTCTGCAAATACATAACATCAGGAGCCTACGCCAAGCCTGGTGTCACACATAACAAATAAGATCTCAACCGATTTATGAAATGTAAGAGACCCCATATTTGAGGAACAAAAATGTGTTCTTACTGCCTTTCTAATGTGTGGCGTAGTGGTGACCAGCACAGCACACTGCACACAACTTCCAATGTTGTATAACTACCGATAATTGTGAGTCTCCTTGTGCAAATTAGATTCTCTGGTATAGTGCCAAGACTGACCTGTGAGAGGCAGCACGGCACTACAGGACCCATCCAGACAGCCGGAAAATACAAAGAAAAAAATTTCGACTTCAAGTCCATCTCTGAGCCCCACACAGAAAGCTGCTCCTTTCAGCTGTGTGTGTGAGAGGCTTCTGATCTAATTGTGGCACCTAATTAGTTATCCATAAGTTTGTTGTTGTGGACAATGTGCCATCCACTGATGCAGTAAGTTTTACTTGTAAGATTAGGAACTCGCTTTATCATTTTTAAGAAGCCATAGCTCGACTCAAGAGGTTCCATTTGCGGTCAACTGGTGGTTAAGGTTTGTGGAGAACAGCTAAAGTCAACCGAACCCGAAAACTGTGAAGCACAAGCTTTCTTTCGGGTTTGCTTGTTTGTTTCGTAGTTTTTATACTCACTACTGTTCCAAAAGGGGAAATTCAACTCACAGTCCACTGTATCACGAGTGTTTCACAGCACGGCAAGTGAAAGAGGTGCGTGAAGATGTCTGCACTGCTTGAGCTGGTTCTTTAGTTGTGTGAACTCTAAGCATGAAGAGGAAGAGTGCCAGGAAGGACACTCCCTTTGGTCACATCATGGGTGGCGTCGTACAGCATTTACAACAGTATGTACCACTTGTCCCGTATGTACTAAATTCTCAGGCTCAGATGGGCTGTTGTGGCCCCTCCCCATCTTTCACCCTCCCCCCTTGAAGCACCATGTATATTCAATGTACCTGGATGTTTCAGTGTGACTTTATATTTAACTGTCAGTGACAAAGCAAAAAGTGTTTCAGGAAACTGACTGGCCGGCGACCCAGTCGTCAGAGTAGCCTAAATAAAGGAGTCATAAGAGAGGAGACGTAGAGAGAAGTGAGAGACACGCAGGCTGACAGCACAAGCCCACATTTCCAAGCGGATTCAGCGTGAGCGTGCCATCTGAGGCGTATCTTGGGACGTCAAAATGCTGAGGAGAAGGAGAAGCGTGTCATTTGGTGGTTTTGGATGGTATTGTATCTTTATCTTTTCGTTGTATTGACGTATGCATATTATGCACCTTTCACGTTCATGCGCGTGATCATTGAGGTTTCACATCAAGTTGAAGTGATGTTGCTGAAGTTTCAACGCGGTGCAGGAGTTTTTTGTTGAAAGGAAGGAAGGGCGGGTGAAGGTCTCGTGCTGTTTCAGTTTGTGCTGTGTCCATTCACAGAGCTTTTTTTTATTCAGCGGCCACTTATCTTTCCGCCAGCTGCATATTGTTATTTTGTTGCCTCATGTGACACGGGGCACACACACACAGTGGAATTAACCTAACTATTGCATTGCCTGTTCATCTGGTTAGATAGTATTATTCCCTTGTTGCAGTGGAGAACAAGATCCCCATTTAGCCTAATTACTGTTGTTACTGTAAGTGCTGACGCATTGGAGTGGAGTAATTGTGGGTAATATCCTAGCTGGCTGTCATATTCTTACATTGAAAGTATCACATTGGAGCACTTCACATCCCTAGAATTGCTGTGGGAGCACAGCATGACGTATGAAAGGAGCTTGTCAAACCACAAACACACAGACGACCATTCAATTTGTTCTAACTTCTTCAGAGATAACATGTTTTCTTTTTTTTAATTCATTTACCTGCCTTACAAAGCAATTGACTGGCACTCAGTCGAGGGCAATGGTCCGTAACCCTGTTAGAGGTACGAACCCAAGCAGTTCATATGCACATTCACCTTCTTTAGTAAAAAATAAAAATGTGATTTTTTTAACAAATTCAAGACATTAAAAAAAACACATTTATTAAAAACTGAAAAAAAGTAAAGAAAATTACATGGCCCAAGTATAGTTTTTTTTTTTTTAATTGTATGACGTACTATCACGACAGCGTAGCCGAAACGTCAGGTGTGATGTGTGATGTAACTACAGATAGAACTGCTGCTTTCGAGGGAATTCTGAGATAATTGTCATCAACTTTTTGTCTCTCATATTCCTTTACAGGATTGACAAATCTACCTTGTCAGCATTGAAATCCCGGTGAGTAAATCTCTAAAGTGATACTGAAATGAAAACAATGCAGTGTAACACATGTATCAATTGAGACCGTGCCACAATGTCATCCAACGATGGGAAATAAAATTTTCCCTCAGTAATGAATTTACTTTCATACCCCTTCAAACATGTTTATTGTAGATATCATAGTGACTTTGTGGTGTACATCAGAAAAACAACACGCGCTTCTGAGCAAATCCCACGAGAACTTCGGCTTCGGGGAAGATTGTTCTGATGGCTTTGGAGCAATTTATTGTGTTTGCGGTTTTGGAGGCTATCGGTAAGAAGCGTCCATGAGAGGCATCATTAAAAAGCAGCTTCCCACTGCAACTTCTCATGGGGATTGAACACATGTAGATGGATTTTCTGGTCAGGAAAAATGGGAGCATTGTTATAACATGACATGGACATCACAATTTTCTTACAACCCGCAACGTGACTTATCATAAATATATTACAGTTTGATACCTTACGTATGCATCACGCTCTCATCAGGTTTTATGTTTATTGGTTCTGGCATCTGGATATCGTATTACATTTCATCACGTCGCTCTAATGGCCGGAGCAATGAGAAGTGATGGTTGCATGTGTTTTTCTCTCTCTCCATCCATCCATGTCAGTTCTATCTGTGTCCAGACTGCTTTTCCTAGTATGTTCACACATACACAAAAAAGACACTGACTGTGTCGCTCTCTGACTCAGCCTTCTTGTTTGTCATTTACTTCTTATTTGTGTCATTATTCAACTTCTCAAAGATGGCTTCACAAGTGAGCCACTAGACAGTTGAGCATGTAAAATAACAGCGGCAAAAAACTTTTTATTCCCACTAAATTTGCCTCACCAAATATGCAGAGACTTAGTGAAACACCGGTAAGCATTTTAACATTACCGATTACAGGTTTTCCAATACTGTATAAAAATGCAGACCCAAATTAATGTGCCGATCAAGGGCCGTGGAAATAGGCCTCATTGATTTGGTAAGCTATACTTCATATTTCTTATTCAAATAACGTCTTTTTCAGGCATGTCCTTGCTTAGTTCAGCAAGACAAGGCATGTGTTACAACAGCGTGGCTTCACAGAAAAAGATTGCAAGTACTTAAGTGGCCTGCCAGCAGTCCAGACCTGTCTCCCAAAAGCTTCAATCATTAGCGTCCCGATGTAGTTCCCAAATGCTTATTGGGTGCTCTTAAAAGGAAAGGTGATGTAATACATTGTACACATGACCCTCTCCTGGCTTTACAGAAATCAAAATCAAAATGAGAGAAAGTATACCAGTTGTTCATTACATATCTTGCCTTTGTAGTGTATTCAATTGAGTATAAGTAAAAGAGGATTTGCAAATCATTGTATTCCGTTTTCATATAGTTTTAGGCAACAACCCATTTGGGATTGGAGTTTGTGCCATAATTGCAACACAGTAAAGATGTTTATACTTTAACCATTCCACTATTGTGTATCTATGGTTCATTGATCTTGAAGCTTAGGCAAATGAATGTAGTCAGATGTATCCAACAATGGTTTGGGATTCATATCAAAATAAAAAAAACCTGCACAAAACATGTGCTGGTGGGACTAAGTTAGTTTACTGTAGTTTTCCTGGTTTGTATACATTGGTGGGCCAACAATTATTTCCCATAAAATGGATACCATTGTGTGGACTTTGCACTGCGTTAGGGATACGTATACGCTCACACCTGTCTCTTTCACTCCCCTGGCCGGGTGTCGTTAGACCGCTGGCTCTGGAGTGGCATTGAATATGAATGACTGAGTCGTGACTCTGACATAAAGCGTGTGTGTGTGTGTGTGTGTGTGTGTGTGTGTGTGTGTGTGTGTGTGTGTGCACGCGTGCCCTTTGATCTAGCCGTTTTATGATGAGAAAAGGGCTCCATGGAGCACAAAGCGGAAAATAAATGGTCGGCCATCATGCAGACAAGAATATAAATGTGTTTTGTGAAATGTATGTTTATACTGTATGGTACATACCAGACAGACAGAAAGATAATAAGCCACATGTCACATATTAATGAGATCACTGTGTGCTTTCCGTCTTGCTCCCACTGTCATTAATCCCCTCTACTCTACTTCAAAGAGAACATCCATCTACCTTCCGGTCTCATTAAGAGATAATCAATGCTGTGTGCATGTGGCTTCGAAGTGCATGCATTAGCAAACACATGCATCTCTTTGTGGCTTTTGTCTTGGGGTAGAGCGGAAGAATATTGCAAGTAGGGATTAAGGGAGAGAAGGGATGAAACACGGGCAGGTTTCAGCAGATCGCCATTCTCATATTGTGCGGCAATGCCTCGCAAGCTATGGTGAGTAGCTGCCGGCGGACTGCCTTTTTGTACGTATGCATGTCATTTATTTGGAAATAATTGTCGGCTTTCTGATGAAAGTTTTGGTTCATAATACTGCTTATTTGTATCCTCATTCTACAGTAAAATAAGAAGTATTAGAAGCAGAGACAAGTGAATGTTGTCACTGTTCTCTTGCAGTTTTGCAAAATGTTTGGGGAAAAAAATGTGATCTTGTTTCGAACTTCAAGACTAATGTCCAGTGCATAAGGCACCTTGCCTTATATACTGACGTTTTGCAGACTGCATTTACAATCTCATATTTAGAAATATAACGTCATCGTATTTTCGCATACCACACCCATTAACGGATGTTTTCCCATTTATATGACATTAATGACCTGATGGATGATTTAATTTCTTGACTTTGGGGTGGCTGTGGTTCATCCAACAATAATTGTCTCTGTTAAGTTAGGACACAAGGGGAGTTTTGCTGTGAGGTTGATATTCTCAACTTCTCTCTGTGTTTTGGACCTTGTCACTCCAAAACATGCACACAGTAAATTGTTGCGGAGCATCTTTCAACAGCGACAAATTACGTGGCTTGGTCACATCGGGATGGTTTATCTGATCATGGATCATAGGGGATCCGTTCTTCGTGATGCATTCGCAGTTGTACAGCACTCAGATGTCACAGTCGTCTTGCGAAATGTGATCTTTCAGAGAAACCGCAAAGCTGCTGCATGGCGTACCTCCCGTCATGACACGTTTGATGCCTAATGGATGAATCGCTGTCTCATTAGGTGATTCATTTGTTTAATTGGGATTTTGTCATGCATTCAGTCATCCATTCTATTGTACTTAATTAGAGCGTTCCGGTTGAAACTGAATCAAGAATCAAGCGCAGAAGTGGTTGATACGGTTCGATGATAAGGCTGATGTTTTATATTGAGGCGATTCGTTCATTTCATTTTCAATTCATTGTACTGATGAGCATTCCTCAAGGGGAAATCAACTCACACATTTGTATATTTTGTATAAGGCACCACACAGAGAACCACATCACTGACCAACAAGCAGGATTCCGCCGCGGACGCAGCACCGTCCACCAGATTGTAAAGCTGACAAACGACATCGAAGACAGCTTCGAAAAACGCCACAAAGCAGGCGTTGTCCTGGTGGATCTCACTGCGGCTTATGACACCGTCTGGCACCAGGGGCTTACCTTGAAGCTCCTCCGGAGTGTCCCAGACCGCCACCTAGTACGATTTATATGTACAATCCTCTCCAACCGTAGCTTCATACTGAAGACAAGTGATGGACAGTCCAGCCGCCCTCGGCGCCTCAGAAATGGAGTCCCCCAGGGATCAGTACTGGCCCCACTGCTCTTCAACCTTTACATCAGCGATCTGCCCTCCACAACATCAAGGCAGTATGGTTACGCGGACGACCTGGCCCTCTTACACTCCGACAGTAACTGGACAACAGTAGAGGAGACCCTAACCTCAGACATGACACAAATAGCAGGGTACCTGAAAACGTGGAAACTGAAGCTGAGTGTCACAAAAACAACCTCCACAGCCTTCCATCTCAACACCAAGGAGGCCCGCCGCCAACTTACAGTTAACGTCAACGGGTCACCCCTGCCGCACAACCCAACCCCCACATACCTCGGAGTGAAACTGGACAGGCAGCTAACGTACAGACAACATCTTGAATCGTTGCGTGCCAAAGTCTCCTCCAGGAACAACCTCCTACGCCGACTAGCAGGCTCGTCTTGGGGAGCAAGTGCCTCTACCTTAAGAACCGGCGCCCTTGCCCTGGTATACAGCGCGGCAGAATACGCGTCCCCTGCATGGAGTCGTAGTGCACATGCCAAGAAACTCGACACCACCCTCAACGAGACCATGAGGATTGTCACCGGCTGCTTGAAACCCACCCCAACGGAGTTCCTCCCGGTACTATCTGGCATCGCACCAGCCGCCCTACGCAGGGAAAACCACATTCACAGACTTGTGAGTAAGGCCTCGCAGGATCCAACACATCTCCTGCACAAACTTGTTGCAGACTCCCAAGACCTCGGTCGCCAGCGCCTACCTTCCCGGCGCCCGTTCTCCCGACACCCAGCAACTTCTGGTGGTCCTCCCTTCAATACGGTCGAAGTATGGAGAACCCGCTGGCAGGAGACCCCCAGACCCCCTCAACTCTCAGTCAACCCAAACACGAGTTTACCACCGGGTGCTGACCTTCCTCGCAAAAACTGGTCAACACTTAACCGGCTTCGGACAGGTGTCGGCCGTTTCAACGCCAACATGCACCGCTGGGGTCTGCGCCCATCAGCAGCCTGCCCATGCGGAGCCGAGGAACAGACCGCCCACCACATCATCCACGAGTGCCCCACCTTCCCCCCACCCAACGACCTTGACCTGAATGACCTGAGTCCCGACGCAGAGAGCTGGCTGCAGCGGCTGAGCGAGATCGCCTAGCTGCCTCATACGAAAGAAGAAGACGGGTGTGCAGCACGCAAGAAGAGATGTAAAAGTGGAAACATTGCCACACCTCTTGAGCTGGAGAGCGGGAAGGTACTTTACCTTACCGCAACGGTAGCTAGGGAGCAGACGAGCATCTACCAAACATCGAGATGCCATTTTTTTCTTACATATCTCCGTGGTGGGGCTCGAACCGTCGCTCCTCTGGCTCAATAGCACAAGACCTTACGGATGAGCCGCAACACACCCATTTCAAGACAACATAGTATCCTCTGTAGCTTTGCCCATCACAGTTACGAATGTAAGCTTCTGATCAATGATCTGCTGTCAGCATGAGATGGGTCATTTCAATGTCAACACTTTCAAGTTTCCCCTGCCTGCATTGACAGCTTCATATTATTTTTTTGCTCCCGTGCTGTGTGCAGACTTTGTTTTTGATTTCTTTGTTTTATTTTAGCAACGGATCAGCAGGCTGCGCCACAGATGTTTTGTGTGTGTGTGTGTGTGTGTGTGTGTGTGTGTGTGTGTGTGTGTGTGTGTGTGTGTGTGTGTGTGTGTGTGTGTGTGTGTGTCACATACGCAAACGTCGCCTTGCACTTTCCTCAATACGCATGTGCTGCTAATTAGCCAACACTTGTCACACCTTTTTTTACACTCTCATCAGCCTCAACTGAACTCTTTACACCTCGGTTCAAACCAAAGTGAAGCTCACTGAGAGAGTTTTATGAGCGTGTGTGGCCTTCTCATCGCTGCTTTTCAGGAACGGATGCAGTAAGAAGACATTTGTTCCAATGGGACTTTTAATGAGGCTCATTTTCCATCATTTTGCACCTGAATGGACTCAGAGAGAGAGAGAGAGAGACAGAGAGAGAGAGAGAGAGAGAGGTCAATAGATCAAAAGGTAGATAATTTATCCCATAACCATTCCTAATGGCATCATTCCAACGTGCAAGAATGCAGCATAATCTCGGTGAAAACAACACGATTCCTCCATCACATTGCATTCATAATATATAGGCTGCTACTCCCAAAAAGGCATTCAACTAGTGAAATGACCCTAAAATGCACTGTGACCTTTACTGGTTACATTAATTTGACCATGTTGATCGATCCAAGCAAATTTCCATGAATATGTTTTTCTACTTAATACAAAGTTTATTTGTTGCATGCATAGTGGACTCCCTCAAAAAGAGCATCAAACAACTGCAGCTCATTCAGAACGCTACAGCTGGGGTTCTAACTAGAACAAAGAAAATCAAAACATATTACTCCAGTCTTAAAGGTTTTATTTACACTGGCTGCCAATTAACTGTAGAAGAGATTATTTTTAAAATGCCATGCTATTTTTTGCTCTACTTTTAAAATGCTTTCAATGTTTTAACAGTTTCCTGCTCACATGTTTAAATGTTGTCATTGTGTATCCATTTTGTAAATTTGGTGAGCTACTTTTGTTTTCTCTACTTTGCTTTTGAATCTCACATCCCTTATCACATCCTTTTTCACATCCCTTTCACTTTGTGTGCAATAAGATTGCTCACAAGAACGATCATTTATTGACTTTTGTGTTCAGTGTTGCCATGACATGTTTAATTATCTGGCTACTGATGCTTTACCTCAACCAGAGTTTTACAGTGACGGCAAGGTCATGGGCCGTTTAATGTTAACTTACTCCTGAAGAAGCAGACCCCCCCCCTTTCCCCTCCCCCCACACACACATATACACAAGTGAAATGATGATGACTACCTAATAAAAAAAAATATTAGAAGACCTCTCACCTCACCTTATCACTCTTTAACATCATTTGGGGTGGTTTTTTTTTTTAAGTTGGCAATTGTTATCTTCATGGCCGTATCATGGAAATGAGCAAACGTTCTGCTGCTATTTCTGGAGCATGGCATTTGCTCTGTCTCCTGGCCAACCTTCTACATTGCATGCAATAATGTCGACTTATGGCCACCAAACAAACACAGTCCTTAATGTCTACTGCTATCATGTTTACACAAGCTGATAGTTTAATAAAGCCCGTAGCAAGCAATGGTTTCTCGTACAGAGGCTGTGTGTCGTCTTAATGAGCTGTCGCTGTATTGCTTTAGTTTATTTAGAGCTGTTGTGAAGACTGTGTACATAATGTGAGTGTTAGACCTGCCAGATGAAGACAACATGAGAAGGGGAACACAACTGGAGGACACGGACAGTATAATAAAATTAGCCATATTTACACATATGACTCCTTTTTGGTATATCAGTTGATTATGTGTAAATTTGCCTCATAACGCACTTGTTGAATATGTGTGAGAAAATGGCAGTGAAATGATGTGGTTTTTTTCAAGTTTCAGAGATAATTCTTGAAGTATATGGGAAGTGGTAAAGCTCCACCCATCCTCAAGCGTCCAAAGGGAGGATGTTGCACTTCCTCTCCTCTCACACCTCCTCTTGTAAGAAACAGAAAACATAATTTAGGACAGTTTTAGGTCGACATCTCATAGTGTTTTTTTTCTTCTTTTTTTTTTCTTTGGCCTTTTTGACAGGCTAGTCACACCCGCAAGGTCATATTTGAACTGCAAAGCTATCAGTGTTGAAGACAAAAAAAAAAAGACTTTATACCGCTAGAGGGTAGTGTTTACTCACCAGTTGACGTCAATATGGGTAGCAGCACTGCACAAACAAAAACCGACCCCTTTTAACTGTGAACTAGTCAATACCTTGAAATTGAATTGTTGATTGATTGCTTTTTGTTTTGTTTGTTTTCAACCTGCTTTGGCTTCTACAGTAGAAATACTTAAGCCCAAATATTGCATGAAGATGACAGGACTTGAAATCTAATAAGATCATTGTAGGTTCATGGATTTAGTTTGCATAATAAAAGTACTGTGGTGGTTTTTTTCCACTTGTTAAAAGCTTCATCGAATGTAGCTATAGGGAGTTAAGTCTGTTGCCATGGCAGCAAGAACCGATGGTCCTTTCGTATCATTCATTATCATAGTGATGGTCAGTTGCAGCCAGACTGTTCAAACATGACCATTGGAAAAGGATTTTGAATTCAATATTTGCAAAATTGTAATGCCTGTACATTTCTCCCTCTTGCTGGATTGCATAATATATTTTGTTTGTGCGCTTGCGTGTGCGTGCGTGCGTGCAGGTGTGTGCAAACGTGTGTGTGTGATGCCACATTTATTATTTTTTTATACAGCGAGAAATGTACATTGAAAAAAATATGACTATATAATCCCAATTTTGCAATTCTGCAGGACAACAGAGTTTTGTCAGCAGCCAAACTCCTTGCACACCAATGGCAATGATGTACAAGATGCACAAGATTTAAGGTTTATGAAATTTCAAAACAAGCTTGAGGGCACACTGTTGTCATGAAACTGATACTTTTAAATTGAAAAAGGTATCTTACTGTGTCACATAATTCTTTTCTGAAGTCCCATTTCACGTGCACTGGGTAGAATTTGATTGCTGACAAAATTGTCGGGTTTGCTACTTAAAAGGAGGACTTTGCAGTTATTTTTATACAATCACTGTCAAATATGCATGTTAAACTATAACCTGACATTCGAATATTCTTATTATTATTTTGCAAAAATCCTCCCTCTCTCTCCCCCTATAATCACTCTAATTTATTTTAAATGATTTATTATTTCTTAACTAGGACGGCCCGGTGTTCCAGTGGTTAGCACGGGTATAGTTGTGCTCTGTCTTTTCTTTGACCCTAAATCGTACCATCAAAACAGTTATGCATGTGCGCGAACGTGCACTGACTCCCGTCCTTCTCAAGTCACATGAAAAACCATCTGCCCCTCAGTGTTTGACAAATATTTACTCCTTGCCTCGTGCCCGATGCTGCCCGCTCTCAGACACAGAGGAGCTGATAAGCGGACCATCTGGTCACAGGGCTCACTGTTAAGGGCTCAAAGAGAAGACACTCACCGCCGCAGCCGCATCACTGAGAGGTTGCCTATGGAGAGGGATTCAACAGCAAGCACATGTTCATGTCGCGCAATTGTGTAATATGATGCAATACACGTGCCTGCTCACATGCACAGTTTTGATCACAGAAAACAACCGTATTAACACTTGCCTATGTGCAGTATGCGCAGTCAGTGACTGGTTGTTTCCTCCACAACGCCACGATCTGATTTGATTCAACACAAGAGACTGTATGCACATTTGTTACTTCCTCCAAGTGAAAAGTTAAGAAAATGACGGCCTATTATGCTGTAGTGTAGAACTGCCCTGAGGCATATTGAAAAGTATGATACACTACTTTATTTTTCTTACTGTATGTGTTGAAAGCATTTGACTTGTAATCCAGATGGTTTTTAAAAATATATTTAACAGGTGTGCATCTTCTTATTGAGCATGTAGTACAGTGTATGGTAAACAACAAAGAACTGGGTTTTATTTTGGAGTGTTGCATTAGTTCTTTTTGTTTACACTCCTTGTTTGGACTGATCAGTGGTCCAGAATGGTGGGCCTGTGTGTGTGTGTGTGTGTGTGTGTGTGTGTGTGTGTGTGTGTGTGTGTGTGTGTGTGTGTGTGTGTGTGTGTGTGTGTGTGTATACACGCACACGTTTGTTTGTGTGTGTAACGATTTTATTTTCAATTTCCAGCCTTCTTCATCTGAACTTGTTAAGGCCTCAATGTGTCGCCAGTGGAAACAGAATGTTCTTGCCCTGCTGTGCGATGGCGGTTTGATGCACACTTGATCTAACCTTGGGGCAAATTACAGTCTTTGAGTGGGCTAGAGCAGACAAAAGAAAGATGGTGGTGGTGGTGGTGGTGTTGGGTGGGGACGGGGGGGCTCCACAGCTGACAGATGAGACCAAAGAGACATAAAGCCATATTCACACTGCAGGCAGATGCAACGTGTTGATCAAATCCGATTTTGAAGCTTTACTATCCACCTTGTCATTTGCAAGTGTCCAAATCGGATTTTTCCCACCTCAGCGTTCCCCAGTGATTCATCTGCAATAGTGACTGTGGTAGTGACGCAACTTTGTGGTGATGTAGGCGCAGTGTCAAAATTTAACCTGACACAAAATGAACTTTTCCCAGTGTTGGTCAAAAAAGAATTTAGGGGAGCACTCAGTCTTGAACAATACTGTGTTGCAGCAAAGTTGCAAAGAGGCCCCTCATTTGTATCAGATTGCTTTGGTATAATTGATCCGAACCGCATTTCCGGTGGAAAGGTGAGGTGGCCAGCTGGTTTCCGTTTTCAGCTTATTTCAAGCTACAGTACTTGGATCCCCTCCAGAGGAAAAATAACCCAATTCTTTAAACTATGTGGGTTTGGGTAATAGGTATACAGTGATCCCTCGCCACTGTGCGCTTCAAGTTTTGCGGCTTCGCATTTTTTTTTCAAAAATTAATGTCAAAAATTTAAATATGGCCATATCGGCACCCGTATTGCGGAAAGACACATTGTTTCATGTCGATGCATGAGAGAGATTTCCCTACATTCCGAACAAAGAGCTGGCGTGACTCTGAGGCTTTGTACTCAAACAAGGCGCGTGATTGGTTTCTGCCACGACAACGACCAATGAGAACATGAGTGGATTTATCCCGTGAGCTCTGCGCTTCATCGCCGTTCTGTTGACTGTCTCGCGTAGAGTGTCGTAGTGTTGTGTTTGAGCCAACTGTATAGTCGACGATTTTTTGAAACCATTTTAGTCTGGCTTAGTTGTTCACAAAAATATTCTGTGGCGTGTGTCAAATTTTGAAGCTTTTTTTTTTTTTTACTTTACAGGTGCTTTAAATGTGTTGGTTTGTACAAGTGGGTGCCATTGAATTCCCCGAGACCCTTTTAAAAGTATGCCATCCATCTTTATTCGTAAAAGCATTTGATATATGGTCGAGCGCCATGGCACCAACGCTTTTCCACAGAGTCTTCTTTGTCTACCTCTGCACAGCACATCTGTCCGTAACGTGATCACAGGAGGGATGTCCTTTTGCCCTACTGTGATCAGAGGTAAATCTTGATATAACCGAAGGGATGTGTCTCTCTTTGTGTGTGTGCGCACACGTGCACTCGGTACATAACACACACAGGACTTACATCCACTGAACAATCAGGGAACGGTGGATGTTTTTGCTCCAACAGAGCTGAGCAGAGCTCAAAGCCAATTTCCTTTTAGAGGAATAATTCATCGCAGGTCCTCACAAAACAGAGAATATCACGATTGATGATACACAGTGTAATTGTGGTCACTGTAACAATAATATGATAAAAATAAAATCAACATAACGTACAGCTGTGTATGCTTAGTTATCCTACCAATCTTCGAAGGGATGACTCGGTATTGTACTGTATGGCCAATTCTTGTTCTCTGTTTCAATTTTTTTTTTTAATGTTTATCCAGGTCAATAATCTGTGAAATCTTTTGATACCTTCCGGTCTGATTTTCTTCAACTTAGAGTGGGAAATGTCAACAAAATCAAGCTTTCTTTGCCAAATGACAATCACTTCCAGTCCGATCCAGCTAAAATCAAGATTGTTATGGGAATCTGAAACATGAAATCCAGAACGGAAAGCAAAGTGCCCCAACGTCACAGTCAGCCAACACGGTTATGTTGGTAATGGTCACTCGAACATAAAACGAGTCAAGAACAGTCCAAGCAGTAGGATGCAATTGCAAGACTCAGAGGCAAAAAGGTCAGTTCCATAATAACTTGTTGAATAAACAAGCGAGCAGTGAACGCAACAGCATCCAAAACGTGAGTTAAGGGCAAAGTTCTATCATCACAACAGGATCAAGGCTCACTAGGAATTAGCGACATGGAACAAGAATTACTGGAGCCTCTGACAACCAACCAGTGCAAATGCATAAGCTTGGTGAAGAGCAAAGGTAGTCATAAATCAGTAGTATATCACTGCCATCGACAGCCATAAAAGGAACAACTATACTGTATCTCCAATTTATCATCACCCCATGAGTCATGTCTTGTCTCTCATTGGATGTGATGTCTTGCTGTCATTTCGCTCCACCCCATTCTCATTCGTTCACATTCTTTGCTCTTGTTCTAATTTCCTTCTCCTAATTCCACTGTTGTTGTAGTTTGTTTTTTTTTAACCTAATTTTATTTCATTTGTGTGTGTGTGTGTGTGTGTGTGTGTGTGTGTGTGTGTGTGTGTGTGTGTGTGTGTGTGTGTGTGTGTGTGTGTGTGTGTGTGTGTGTGTGTGTGTGTGCATGTAGGGGCGGGACACCTATGTTGCAGCATGGATTTCTGCCCAGTTTCCAAATGCTACAGTCCCGATTTTAATGAGCCACACATTTGTTTTGCCAGTCGAGTAATATAGCAGCATTGTCATTTACTGACTGATGGTGACTGTACTTTCTCACCAAAGCTGACAGAATCCAGTTACACTGGCCATCTGGCCTGACTGTGTCACAGGCTATCTGACGCCGAAACCAGTATTTCTATTGATGGATCATCCATCAGGTTCCACTTTGGCCAAATCCATAGTGTGCAGAGTTGTTTGTATTTTAAGTGTGTGTGTGTGTGTATCCACTGAAAACAACCCCGTTTTCCTCGAAAGCTCTGTTCAAATGTGAATCTCTCAAGCCGGTTCATCTGAAAATAGGTCTTCACAGCCACCTCTCGTCCTCGAGTGCAGGTTTTATTATCAGCACAACAGAGGTCACCCTTCTTTTTTCTTCGATCAGCATCTACTTTCATGTTGGACAGAGAGCAAAGAAATATTCAAACCCTTGAGAAATCCATTTAAAATATACACTGGACCACGCAAGTGCTGCAAATCTGGGAACAAAATGAGAAAGGCATTCACAAATATGCATGCATTGTATACAATTCTCTCTGCTCTCAGTTCTCTCTCTTGAGTGTAATGGCTGTTTGGGCCAGCAGAAATGTTGTTCGCTTCGTTGTTGGTAGAGACACCATAATCAACATTGGCAAGGTATCTATCAGTCAGACTGTTCCTTTACTTTGAATGTATCTTTCTTGTACCCTTCATCATATTTCATACAGATGTCAGAAGTCATGCACAGTACGTTCTTGCATTTGTAATCTTTCGGGGGGGGGGGGGGGGCTTTTTCGAAAGGACAAGTCGTACCAAGAAATAGAAACTTAAATTACTGAAGAGTAACTTGAAAGCTGTAGAGGCCAGCTGGTACTGATGGTTGAGAGTGTAAACTCGAGCTGGTGCACTTCAGAATGCTCACAGCTTTGTCCTCTGTGCCCTGAAATGCTGCCAGCGTATTAGATCAGTCTGGAGAGACACTGAGAGAACCGAAAGCAAATATGATGGTCACAGGGAGCACGGCATGAGGTTGATTTTTGAGGAGGTCACAAAAAGTAGAACAGACTTGCAAAAACCGCAGGTCTATCTCAAAGCGCAAGTGATGTGGATTTGATTGAGGCGCAGGCGAACAAATGTTGGTGGTCCGCGGACGTGCGTGGAGGACGGCAAGCTATTTCATTCGGAAGCATGACACTAGCAAGGGACTATCCCTCTGAATCATTTTAGAAATCACTTCCTTGAACGGATCCAAATCACGATCATCATCCGTGTATTACGAAGCACCGTGATGCTTTCAATGTCTTGTGTTGGTAGTACTTTGCTCCGTATGAAACTTAAATTCTCCTCTATGCTATGTGCACTGAAGTACAATTAAAGATTTGATTCATGATTATGAAATCCTAATCAATCTTCATGACATTCTATTTTTGTAAAGGTCAAATCATAAGGTCATAGGTCATCAGGATTATATCCAATTTCACCCACGATGGCGTGTTGTGTGAATATGAAGCAATGTGCTGCATAGAGTAGTAACCACATCCTTTATTGGAATACACGCACGCACATACACACACACACACACACACATGCACAAAAGCACACACGTACACTCATGCACAGTCACACACAAATATATAGACAACAATTAAAAAAACATCTGACTTTATAAATACTATGTACAGCAACAGCCTTTTCCCAGTAATCCTGAAACCTAGCAGAATAACAGTCGAAACGGCCACATTAATAGATAACATTTTTATAAATAAGATTGATCAAAAAATGGAAAGTGGACTACTCATTAATGATATAAGTGACCATCTACCTGTCTTTGCAGTTTTACATAACTATTTTGATAGAAAAACAAAGTCAACAACTCACATATCAGAAATAAGACTAAGAACCCAACGCTCCATCGATGCTTTTAAACAAGACCTAGAAAAACAAAACTGGACCGAGGTCTACTCAAACGAAGACCCAAATACAGCGTTTGAAGTATTTCAGTCGACCATAATCTCCTTAAATGATAAACATTTTCCATTAACTAAAGTCTCCAAAAGTATAAAGACCCAAGCAAGCCGTGGATAACGAAAGGCATAGAAAACGCATGTAAAAAGAAAAACAATTTATATAAACTGTTTTTAAAATTGAGAACTGAAGAAGCAGAAAAGAAATATAAGACCTATAAAAATAAACTAGTAAATATAATAAGAACCAGTAAAGAGATCATTATCATGCACTATTAGAGCAGAATAAAAGTAATACACAAGAAATATGGAAAATACTTAATCAAGTAATCAGAAATAGTCCTAAAAGTGGATTATCCAGAGTATTTTATCAAAGGCAAAAACACAATTCTGGAAAAAACTGCAGAAATAGCAACTGAATTTAATGAGTACTTTGTCAACATCGGCAGTAACCTAGCAAAACAAATTCCTGACCCAACAAACTTGTTTGAAATAGATAGATACGTAGAAAAGAACTCCTCCACGATGTTCCTTACTGCTGTAAAACAAGAAGAAGTATTAAATATTGTAAAAACCTTTAAAAATAAAAAGTCAACTGATTGCTTTAATATTGATATGACAATAATAAAACAGATTATAGAATATGTAGTGCGACCTTTCACGCACATATGCAACCTGTCATTCAAAGCTGGTATCTTTCCATCAAAAATGAAAATTGCTAAAGTTATTCCAATTTATAAAAGTGGAGAAAGACATCTGTTTACAAACTATAGACCAATATCACTACTACCACAATTTTCAAAAATATTAGAAAAACTATTTTCTCGCAGACTTGATAGCTTTATACAAAAACATGCGCTGTTAAGTGAGAATCAATATGGCTTCAGGAAAACCGTACCACCTCAATGGCAGTTATGGAGTTGGTGGAAGCAATAGCCACTAATATAGACAACAAAGAATTTACTGTTGGGGTTTTCCTAGACCTAAAAAAGCTTTCGACACAATAGATCACAGTATATTATTGAAAAACTAGAAAGATATGGCATTAGAGGTATAGCGTATAAATGGATAAAAAGTTATTTAGAAAACAGAAATCAGTATGTGCAGCTCAATAATAAAAAACGAATCAACTGAAAATCACTCATGGAGTTCCTC
Source organism: Hippocampus mohnikei (assembly GCA_026261675.1). NCBI lineage: Eukaryota > Metazoa > Chordata > Actinopteri > Syngnathiformes > Syngnathidae > Hippocampus > Hippocampus mohnikei. The sequence goes on from JAKGUB010000327.1 coordinate 8,111,211, forward strand.
AAGGGTCAGTGCTTGGTCCAAAACTATTCATCCTATATATAAATGATATCTGCAAGGTCACAAAACAATTTAAATGTGTCCTATTTGCTGATGATACAACTTTCTACTGCTCTGGAATAAATCTGAAACAGCTCCTGACAACCGTAGAAAACGAATTAAACAAATTAAAAAACTGGTTTGACAGAAATAAATTGTCACTTAACCTGAAAAAATCGAAGCTAATTGTTTTTGGCACAAGACCAATCAAACACCAAGCTAAAATTATGGTAAACTCAATTGAGATAGAAATAGCGAATGAAACCAAGTTTCTCGGATTAATAATAGACTCAAAACTATGTTGGAAGCCGCATATCGATAACGTAAAAAGAAAAATAGCCAAAACTATAGGGATCCTCTACAAAACCAAGGAAGTGCTAAATAAGAGATCCTTGTACACATTATACTCTTCATTATTATTACCATATATGAACTACTGTGTGGAAATATGGGGAAATGCTTGCAAAACAAACACACTCCCGATTCTAAAACTACAAAAAAAAGCAATTCGAATTATTAATAGATCAAAATATACGGAACCCACAAATCCATTATTTATCAAATTAAATACGATGAAATTTTATGACCTGGTTGACTACAAAATTGCACAATTAATGTACAAAGCACACAATAACCTGCTCTGCCAAAACATTCTAAAGTTCTTTGAAATTCGAGAAAGCAGCTATGATTTAAGAGGTACCAACTTATTTAAAAACTAAAAACAAGAACAAACATCAAGCAAAGAAGTGTATCTATCAAAGGTGTTAATCTGTGGAATAATCTCAAACGGACCTGAAAATGAGTAAATCGCTTGCTGAGTTCAAAAACAAATTCAAAAAATAGTACAAACAACCTACATCAATCAGAGTTAAAATGATAAGTTCTAAACGTTAAATATAATGATAAATTAGAACTAAGTTGATAAATAGGAAATATCCATTATGAATACAAGAGAAAATTGACACAAGAGTGCCAGGGTGTGTATGTATAAAATCCGATACACACCAAAAGTTGTAAAATATCATGGTTAAGGGTAAAGCATGAGCCTTAATAGAGACTTCTATCTTCTTATTCACTTTCTCTTCTGATTGATATAAAAACTATTTATTAGATATAAACACATAACACGGGGTAGGACTAGATAAGTTCTTTACTTCTTCCTATTCCCTTGAACATAACTGTTTAATGATGACTGTGCTGAATGATGACTGATTTCTCTTACCTTATTATTACTGTATATGTTTTATGTTATGTTCAAATAAAACCAAACCAAACCAATTACAATCAAAAGAGGAAGTGGTTATGATTGCACAGGAGTTACATACAATTTATGCTCATTGTCCACCTCCATAAACTACTGCTTGCCTGTATTTGAATGTACTCTAGATAATGTGTTATTATACTTGCATGCGCTCCCACACGATGTAATAGTTGACTAGGAAAGAAATAGGAGGGGAAATGGTGAGGTCCAAGGCAGAGATAAATGGATGATAGGAATGGATAGTGTGTGACAGAGACTCAAATTAAATAATAAACACATCAGCTCGAAAGGATCAGTGGTTTATGTGTGCTTGGGGAAACGACATCGAGGACCCTTATTCAAGTTCAAGTCCAAGTCAACTTTATTGTCAAATGTGCTACATGTGCGAGAGGAGCCGCTGCGGGTGCCCGCGCCGCCATCAAAAGAACAGTTAACATAAAACTTCGCAGGCGTTTCAAACAAACGAGATTGTTTGGATTTTTTTTTTTTTGTATTAACTGTGGTTTTGTCAATTTGAGAAGTGCTATTTAAATCAAATTGACTTATTTCCTTACAAAAAGCGATTTTTTTTTACCAACATTATCAATAATTGTAATTACAAAAGCAATACCGGAGAATATTAAATCCATCTTACAAGTTAATAATATGACAATAATATGAATAACAAAATCTATGAAAGTCGACATTGTTTTAATCCTTAAAAGTCAACCCCTGAATATGATTTTCATTCTATTGGTATGAATCTTTATATTTAGACACATCACACAAATGTTACCTTGCATACATCATTCATGAAATAGACAACAGATGACCTTTGCCTTTCCAGTATTTACTTTCAGACTTTAATTTACACACATGGCATTTCAGGATTTATCTCATATTGTAATGCACCAGCTGCCATTTTCAAATGAACTTTCCAGAAATATTGGCGACTTGATGATGAGTAGCTAACACTCCCTGCTTTACCTTGCTCACGCTCACACTCATATTCTCCAGCTCGTGTGGCTGTTTCTGTGTAGTTGATTGGAAAAAAAAGGTTGGAGACTGGAAAAAAGTGGGCTCTTGACGTGAAGTGTGTGCGTGCGTGCGTCTATGTGTGTCTTGGGAATAAAGCTGTTACTCAGCAGCAGTTGTGAAGGTCACTTTACCCAGCCTGCATGCAGCTGTTCCAAGCACTTTCCCTCCAAGTGTGCCCGAGTGCAAATAAATGCCGTTGAGTAGGGTGACATGGCGTTACGTCGACGTGGGGGTACTGTCAGAGCTACAAAGAGAGGTGACGTTTGTACACTGGAATCTGTTGATTTGGAAGACATTTGAGAGGCTGCGGGAGTTGCCAGGAGGGACTTGGTACTATTTGCGCAGACACAAGTGCAGTGTACACTTAAATTGGCCTCATGTGCATTCCTGAAATGGGCATTCTGTTTCAAGTCGGGTTTGCGACGGACTTATTGTGACTCCATGGGGAAATATACAAAGTGGTAATACCGTTTAGTCCATTTACACTCGGCTACAGTAATGCAGTCATACGGAGTCAAATCAAATGTTTATGTAACTATCTGTCAATGCAGTGTGTCAGCATATCACGATAGATGCCCGATGAGACTTCACCACATGCCTAGAATCAAGGAAGCTTCGCGTTTCGTTTCGTGTCACTTATTCTCTCTTAAAAGAAACAAAGATGAAGCAACCTTTGGTGCTGGTACAAGTTTGAAATCGAGCAACTTTTCTCCTTTGTATTTTTTTTTTTTTTTCCTTTCCGTCTTGATACTCAGCCAGTAAAGCGGCAGCTTTTTGTGACCGGCTTGTGGATCACTCGTCATGCATATCGGTCCCACCTTTGTAAATTACTGTTGACAAGGAAGAGCATCGAGTGACGATGTAAAATGCTGTGTAAGTTTCTCATGCTCGCCAGCACCCAGCTAGACGCTGACTGCTTGTCGCGTGTGATCAAAATTACACTGAGAAATACATTGTTGGCCGACTGCATTTCCGACGGTTATATTAAAAAATCTGATGATAACTTCTTGACTGGACCTTGAAAGGCATTTTCCATCCCAAGTCTCGTATTAATTTGACGCCGTGCTCAATTGTCGTGAATCCTATTTGATTATTTACTATGAATATATTAATGTTAAAACTGGTTGAGCGTATGGTTCTGTGTGATCACCGCTTGCCTAGTGGTTTCTTTCCGTGTAATCAGACTTCCTCTGACACATTCTAAAAATAGGCATGTTAGGTCCATTGAAAATTAAATTACTCATGGATGTGAAGTGAGTGTTTCTTTGTTATACTGTATATGCCCTGGGATTAACTGCCGATTCGTCTCACCTCCCGACGAAAGTCGCCGGGACAAACTCCAGCTCACCCATGACCACGATCCTGTTCATGGTCAACTCCATATTTTCTTCAAATTTGACTTTTGGTTGTAATTTTAGCAACTATGTGTCCCAATACTTTGAGTTCAGTTTTTGGGGGGATTACAAGGTTTCATTTTTATGTGGAAAGTGTGGCTGGGAAGTTATTGTCTTCAAGGATCCTGGATAAAAGAATAAAGCTGTTTTGAATTGTTTGGGTTGGTTTTGAGGTAAGTATACAGGTGTGTTTGGTTTTGTTTTGAGTCGTTATTTTGACCTTAGCTTCACACCATTTTACTGAGTAATTGTTTATGACATCCAAATGTGGTAAAAGCGGTTGCTTTGGTGTGATCAGGCCTGAGGCTTTATTTAAGCGAAGACAAGTATGAGCGCTTGTTTGGTGTCCCGTTGTTGATTGCTGAAGGAATGTTTGACACTTTCATTTCAAAACACAGCAGGCCGCTGACTGGTTAAACCTGAATTGAAGAACTCTTTCTGACTTTAAACGGCAAGGAAAACATGGTGAAAGATGTCTCATTGAAAGGTGATTCTGAAATTCATCTTTATTTTAAATTGACATTTAAATTGTCCACGCGATTACTTCGAAGTTTCCAGAGGCAATCTGTCTGCTGATTTACATAAAGTAGCCACTGTTTCCACAATAGGCTCAAACTGCAACAGAGTGCACCTGCAGTGAATTGACCAGCTGCCATTACTGATAACAGGAAGCTTGGAAATAAATACATATTGTGGAAATACTCTTACCAAGACTAAAAATACGTCTTGGATGACAACATGCATAGTCCTCCTAAAAATCAATTTTTCTCACCTATGCAATAATCCATCCACCCATCCATTTTCCGATCCGCTTTATCCTCACAAGGGTCACGGGGGGTGCCGGAGCCTATCCCAGCCATCCTCGGGCAGTAGGCAGCAACCCCCTGCGACCCTTGTGTGGATAAGCGGATCGGAAAATGGATGGATGGATGGATGGATGGTTTCACAAATGTCCACTCGAAATTAATTTCACATGCCTATTATATACATGGTATCAGCTTTTGTTAAAATAATCCATATTTGGTCCTTTATTTGTATGCCACCAATGTTGGCTGTTTCTTGAAGCTAAGTGCTGCACTTGAATGTATCTCACAGGAACATTGCTTTGTATGTGTGTGTGTGTGAGTGTGAGTGTGTGTGTGTGTGTGTGAGTGTGAGTGTGTGCGTGTGCTTGACTGTAAGAAAGACGGGGAGGGGTTGAAGGAGAATCACAAAGTGTTGATAATAGCGTCTCATTCCCCTCCTGATGACGCACAGTAGGACCCTGGAGAAATGTCCCAGTTGGTAGGCATGTGAGATAGGGAGTGTGTTTTGTTTTTTACAGGTGGTCCCAAGGGGTGCGTTTGATATTTCAGTTGAGCTGTGTGCATATTTGCGCACATTTCACCTGGGAAAGGCTCAAATGAATTTCCAATGTACGCCCGGGTTTGCAGTGTAAATCACACACTTATTTTGTATTTTGTATTTATTTTTATTTTTTGGTAAATTCATCAGTGCAGTAAACAAGTTATTTTTCATCTTGGACTGTTAATCTTTTGGATCCTTGGTAAATTCAAGTTTTGGGCAAGTTCAGCTAGTCTGTTGCTATGGTACTGATAAGATACAGGATCAGGAATGCATCAAGAAAGAAATTGAAGCTTCTATTTGTCAAATGTGCTTGTTTCCTGGGCTCCATCAGTTCCATTCCCTGGCCACTGTCACATAATTACTGAATCATCTCAGCTACCGGTAATCAGGTGACTTTGATTCTTAATTGTGTGTCTAATTAGTGAGGCAATCCATTCAAGCCATCCAACAAAATTCTACTTCTCATTACGACACTTCCTTTTTTATGTGCATGCCCTTCCCTGTTTAGAACACCTTTTTTGCTTCTACATATGAAAAAGTAAAATTAAAGTACCAACAATCTCACCAATGGTATCGTGAAAATGTGAGCACTTGGCAGAGGTCATTTTTATCTTCCCATGTCAAAGGATGAACTGATTTCACACTTTGGTTCAATAAAGGGTCAATGGCCATGTATTTCGGAACATTTACTTTTTCAAAAATGGATCGATGATTACCATTGGGAATGTGTATAAATAAACGCGTCTCACAGTGATGCGGTTTTGGGAGCAATTTCCTGAGTGTCTGTCTGAATTCCTGTTTCTGTCAGCCCCCTGATGGATGGATGGTTCAAAAAGAGGAATTGAAAGTATTTGTTCACATACTGGTCATCTATAAATTCAAAGTGATGGGTGGAAAACAATAGCATGAGTAAGATGGGAGGTCGAGATCTGAGTAACAGTTGGTAAATTCTCTTCATATTTTTTTTTTCACGCAGTTTCATTTTGCGAGGCAGCATTTCAGTTTTGATGTCCATGGCGACGGAACATCACGGAAAAGGCTGATGAGCTTGTGCATACCGTGGGTGCGCACGGTGGTGCAAAAGTACCATTTATTCCTTACGTTGTCGGGGATTCAAATTGTTGGCAAAATGATATTCAAGGAGCAAACATGCTTCAAGTGCTACAACCAGGCACATGGTTTCAAGTTCAGGCTTTAGTGAGACTACATGTGGTAAATGCCATGTCAGTTAATGTCATGTCATCGGGAGTGATATAGATACATGAAAATAAGTGTATTAGGTAGTGTGCGTGTTTGTGTGTGTGTGTCCCCACAAGGGAGAATACAAAGAAATTGCCAACAAAAAGGGAGAAGAGTACAGGGAGAGATGGAGAAAAAGTCCTGCATAAAGTGGGAGGAGAGGTGGGCAGTTCTTTCTCCAACTCCAGCCAATCAGAGAAAAGGGACTGGACTTAGAGGACAGCAAGTAGGGAGCAAAGCAGCGGCAGCAGTCACAGAGGGAGAGGCAGGGAAGCATGTTTATGAACGAGGGAGAGGAGCGGACTCAGAGGAAGGAAGAGAGATGCAACGCTACAGAGTCTGAGAGACTGTCTGCTGCAAAACTCCTCTCTCATTAAACAGCGCGTTGTGTTTCGGGAAGAGCAAGGCATTGATGCATTGCAGGAGCTCGGGATGCAGTTAGTTCACCTGAGACTCAAGTCTACGGCCAACGACCAGTTCGGACCTCTTGGGATTATTACCAACTAAGAAAGCTTCCTCAAAGGATCTGACAGCTGTACAAACCAAAAGTCGACAGCCTCCGTTGAGTCGCACAAATTTACCATATGCCTCTGAGAAAGAGATTCTCCAAGATTTAAAGTGTCGACTTTTACAGCTCACCCTGGAGCCCCAAAAGGCCACCACCAAGTCGTGCCATTCAACAAGGAGTACTGGAGCCGGCACGACCTTGGAGCAATCGTCACCTGAATCCACTGTGGAGGCACCGAGCATGTCTCAGTCCAGAGGGCGCTTACACAATAAAAAAGCCGGCATTCGGGCTGCAGTGATCCTGATTGGACTCCTGCACAAGTCTCGTAAAGCCAAGGAGAAGGAGAAAGAAGAGAGTGAAGGGTGGGTGAAGTTCATTGTGTGATGAGACTGGAAAGCTGTGCAGGTAGTTTATTTGAGTGGATGAAACAGTATGGCTCTAGTGGCTGTCTGCCAAAGCAGGAACACACACACACACACAGAAACACACACACGCTCAGATTCACTCGTCCAACATGGAGCCTGATTGTGAAGCAAAGTTTATTGGTTGCAATTTATGTGAGGTCACCTGTATGTTCCACTGTGTGTTCCGTTTTGTTTTGTTTTTTGTCTGTGGATTTATACTTACAGTTTTATTATAGGTCCTCTTTTTATTGGAGCATGCTATTGTGTAGTGTGTTGGAGAGTGTGTGTAGTCCACACTCAAGTGCATTTGGGTCAGTGGAAAATAAAAAGGGGGAAAAGATGGAGAGGAGCAGCAGCAACAGGAGTGAACAAAGGTCCATTCTAAGTGGTTTTGAAGCATAAACATTCCGTACAGTAGACTGAGTTGGAAGGAAGAAAGCTGTAAAAGAGGAACATGGGGAAAAATAAAGAGGTTGTAACTGACTCAACGAAAGCGGCTGTTGAGTATAAAGAGGACAAAAGTTCCCACTCATCTATTCCTGTCCTGCATATCTGCTTCTTGTTAGTTCTCTCTCTGTCTCTCGTTTTAGCCCAACGTGAACACATGCTTAGATGTTTCCTAACTGGCTCCAAGTGAGCCTTTAGCTTGCGTCCGATTATATTCGGTGTAATAGTAACAGCTGGTCTTGAATTTTGTTAAAAGCTCTAAATGAAGCATGCCACCAATCGCTGTCCATTGCCAGCAACTATGTAAACACTGAGCTGCTCGAGTAAATGAACTGTGTTTTGTGCATATTATCTTTATGTGCACTTCTTACAACCACAGACCACCTGCTGGAAACATACCACTTGCTGGAAACAGGACTGAGTTTGTATAGGGCAATGGTTATTAACCTTGTTCGAGGTAACGAACACAACCAGTTCATATGCACATTCACCACAATACAAGACACTACAAATTCAAGACATAAAAAAAACGCAATTATTAAAAACAGGAAAAAACGTAAATCAAATTTCAAGACATACGTTTTTTTTTTGCACAAAATGAACCAGCCAGCGATGGCCAAGCGGGCGTGTCATAACTAATTGACATGTTGAGTCGGGTGTGTCTTAACTTCCATGGCAGAGGCTCCGTCGAACCCCTGAGACCGACTCCCGAACCCCTAGGGTTCGATTGGACCCAGGTTAAGAACCACTGGTATACGGAGAGAAAAAAATCTATCTCACATCCACAAAATTGTGTGTGTGTATGTGCTCCAAGCAAATATTAACTTTTGATAAGGTGTTTAAGCCAAAATTATGAATTAATCACCAGGATAAAGCAATGCTGCATTCCAAATACAATTTGGATGCCAGCCCACTTGTTGGTGATATGCACATTTCAACTTCTTAACATGCTGGGTCTTATTCAGTCTCCTTTTGAATGCAATTGTTGTTGTCTGTCAGTTTATTATTATTCCCATGTACTAAAGTTTGCAAAAAAAATAAAATAAATTAATAAAAATCTACTGTTGGTAGCAGTAGTACAGTGAATCGAGAATCATCATCAAACATTGCCTTCAGCAACAATACATTTCCAACAACAGCAGGTCCACCGTTGCGGTTTTGATAGCAAATACGTGTGAGTTGCGAATGCCCACGCTTTCCAATCTCCGAACACAAAAAGAACCCATTTGTCTTTGGAAAAATATCTCTCTGTTGTAGCAGTGCTTCTTGGCATTCAAGTGTTTCCTATTTACCGCCACATTTGTAAGGAACATGCAAGCAAAGGGTGACATAGCTGCTGACCTAAGCAGGAGGTGCCAGGCTATTGTAGCTGTGTAGCTGTGCATTGTTCCATGTGCTCCAGATGCTCCTCATTGTGCAATAAAGACACAGCTAAATTGCCAGTATGTCTTTTTTCTTTAAACGTCAATCATCCGAACCCCGGAAAACCGAACAAGAATCAATGGCAACAGTAAAACCAGCTGTATGGCATTGGTAGAGATGATTTGGCACATTTTTCATTCTGAGCTCTGCTGCTTATCCCACAAATGCACGTTTCTGACAAATTTAAAATGGTGAGAAATGAGTTCTCCAACAGTTTCAGATGTATTACCAAGAAGAAGCCTTGTTACAACAAAGAATAACCTACCTCAACCAATGACTTACTTTTTGTGCTAGGTTTTCTTGTTGCTGGGCAGAATTCAATGAATGCTAATGGGAAATTGGCATTCGCCAGGCCGCCGACTCACTAAGCTGCCTAAATGGAAAACTGCAGGACTGACAGTGCTATGCCCTTGGAAAGACTCCAGAACAGCACTAAGAATTATAAAATAACATAATTTGTACTCGGTAATTATGTAATTGAATCACTGCTCTCTATTAAATATAGAATACATAAGGGAACAAAATAACAGTGTTTCCATGGGCACTTCCCCCTGCTCCTAATGCCTTTCCCACTGCGTGTACCTTTGATTTGTGACATGGATTCTGTGTTTTTCCTGCCTCCATCGCTGATGGCAACCATGCACACGGTATGAGTACCGTTGATATAGCCTGAGGCGGTCATTTCTGTTGCTGTAGTGGGGTCACATGATGATGGTAATTAGGGATGGTTTTAACTTGGTGTTGTTCTGTGGAGGCACCCTATTCAGGCTTTAATATCACCACCATTCGTCTTTGTGACTCAGTCAGTTGCAGCTTGTCCCTGACCTTTTTGTGCGTTTTTTGTGACGGTGAATGTGAAGAGAATTACATGCTGACTTTATTATATCAGTGGATAATATCAAGTGTTCTAAAAAATATAAGCACAGCACATACTTTATGCAAATGGCTTTCTGAGTCTCGTGTGTGTCCCACTCACCTTTCTCATCCCTGTACTGGTTGGGGTGTGATATGTATTTGCTCTCCATTCAGTCGACCTCGGCTCCTTTTAACTTAATGCGTTAATGTCTTCCACTGATTCTTGTTGTTGTTCTTATTTGTCTGTGTGTGTGTGTGTGTGTGTGTGTGTGTGTGTGTGTGTGTGTGTGTGTGTGTGTGTTTTACTTGTTTTGCCAAAATCAAGGCCGCATCATGCAATTGAGTCAACCCCACATACTGCTAGGGGCCAATAACAAGTCAGACTGTTTTTCAATTACGACAAGTGTGCTTGGAACTCGCCAGGCGAGCGTGGCCGCATTCCAGCCAGTGGTTGTGTACGCTACATCCGTCTGCTTCCTTCTGCTTGTGAAAGCAAAGCCCGGACTGTGAAAAATAAGCAATCACTCAAGACAATGAAAGCATGTTTGTGGCGTGCTGACACATTGACAAACAAATGCGCCACAAATACCGGCCCCCCCTATCCTCCACGCCAACAGCTTAACTGAGCAATCAAGTAGGTGCCATGTAGCTAACCCTGTTATGTAATGCCATTTTGTGAACACCAGAAAAACCCAATGCAGCTGTGCTTACCTTGTGAAAAGCCATCATTGGGCTAATTCAGCCAGATTCCAGGGTCCAAAGACTCAACTATTTATAATCAAACCTTTCCATCATATGTCCTTGCTAAAGAATAGCTTGCAATTTTTGATGCCACACTAGCTTCGAGTAGAAACAGTAGCGGCTCTGGCATTGCTGTAACAACACGTCACCTACTTTGTACTCTATTGCTTTTTCAAACTGATGGACCAGCCCAGACACTTTTCCTTTTCTTTAGTTTCATTAGTAGTAGTTGTGTGTGTGCGTGTCATTCATAACTCCAACTCGTTATTCATTAAATGCCGAAAGATATAAGGTATGAGAAATCCCGCTGACCTATGATCCTTTACAGTTTCTTGCGATATCATTCTGTTTTCCATATCGAGGGATCTTATAAGTTACTTCATAGAGAACTACTCCTTGCTGGAGGCTTCTCAAAAAAATGCATTAAGAGCCTGGAAATGTGTTCTTTAGTCCATAGCATAATGCAATATTGCACAGTGCATACTCTTCTTTTTCGATCTGTGTTTCTTCCAATCTTATTGAAAGTTACAAAAATCAGTGTTGTTGTGTGCAGTGAACACCCCATTTGGCAAAGATAATATACAACAAAAAAAGTTATTAAAATATTTTTCAAAAGATGTCAAATAAATGTATGTTAGCGTATGTATGTTTATAGCTCCATGGGTAGGCACTGGATATGTCAATACACTGATAGAGGTAGATTACACTCCATTTACTATTTTAATCACATGGGATTTTTTTTATCTGTTGGATGATTACCTGATCTGGGGGGTTGGGAATGATAGACAGCCTGGGGGACCGGTGAAATTTACTGACAGAAGCGCTGATGGAAGCGCGGTTAAATAAAACTTGACGGACTGATGATTAGACTTTGGTTCGGCTTGTAAAAATGACAGACTGACGATGACGGATGGCTGCCCAGGCCGCTGACGGATGACAAATAACGGACAAGCTAAATTTTGTAATTGCCCATCTCTGGTGAGCAGCCTATTCCAAACGGCTGCATAGATCATCCAATTTCCAAATAAACTTGAATTAAATAATTACATTGAGGGGGAAAAACGGATACGTTTTAGGTCATGTTTATGTCTGCCTTTTTGGGCCAAATTACGTTCTTTTCCTCTTCTCCCGTATTCTGTTCCTGCAGTTTTTTTTTGTAACTGACTCACTGGTATTTCCATTCCTCCTTCAATGCCCATTTATTTTGTTTAAACTGCTCATGCCTTTTTATGTGTTTTAGACCATTTGTAAGGAGGCATTACAGGAGACCCAAGTATGGTAACAGAAACATGAATGTGCTGTATGGATTCAATTTCACTTACACCTACAAGAAACCCTATCACCTACCCTATCAAGAAACAGAAGACAAAAAAGATGTGCTTGTTGGCATGTGTTTTTGTTGACAACAGTCAGACTTGTCTCAGGGTGCAATGGATGGGATAGCATTGTCGCTAACAAGCGTCCAGAGACCCCTCACCAAGACAGCCGTGCTCAGGGGATATAAACCTCTATTTTTTAGTCTGCAGATTCATTTTTTCCATTCTCTGTAGCTTGCTCTCTTTCAGCAATCTGTCTGACATCCATTCAATGGGTGGCTTTCCCTCCTTCTCAATTGCGCTCTCTCCCTTTCTGCAGGACCTCTTTTGCTCTTGTGCTTATCGCCTAGTCTGAAGTTGTGGGTGGTTTGTAAAGAGACGTATTCAATGTCCACTGGCAGATTCTTTTGTACTTCCGAAGAGGCAAAATTGTGCAAAAGGAAAGTTCAGTGAAAATGACCAGAATTTGACGAGGACATTCAGCCAAGAATGAAAGATAATAAATAGATAAATAAATGAATAAATCAATAAAATAAAAATCTGACAAAGTCCTTAGATTAAAATGTGCAGATAAAAAAGCCTCGGCTAACTTCCCCAAAATATTTCTACCTCCTCCCTAATCACTCCTCTATAAATATGAGATGATAAAAAGATGAGCCCCAACACGCTGGACTATATTTACTTCCGCAAACACTGTGTGAGTGACGTTGGCGCTAAATTGTACATTGGTTGGGGTACAAGTAGCCGCTTAGACTGGGAGATCTGGTCTTCAAATAAAATACGTAAATTTTAACTTAAATATTTAATTGGCTGCCTAATAACAGCTAGAATATATGCCGCAAGTGCGCCTCTGGCCCGAGTGAGGATATGTGGTATTGAAAATGGATGGATGAAGTTAATCTGGAATTTTCTCTGATTAAATTGTATTAAATGACAAACATTTTATGTAGCTATTGGGCGTTGTCTAGTCTGTCTGAGAATATTATTTATGTTGAGTAACAGCCCCCTGTCCCTCCTTGAAAGCCAGCATCAGCCTGTTAAAGTGCTGATCGGAGCTGTAACTGTCATGTCTGATATGTCTCGCACGTACACATACACACACACACAGACCTTTTAGCTTTCCATTTCCTTCGCTTATGTTTTTATTAATCCATTAGAAGAACTACCAGTTGCCTATCCGGCCAGTCAGCATGAGAATCAAGCTTCTTATCAAGCTTCATAAGAGTCCTAAATAGAAACAGAAGCATGGCCGAAGCCCATAAGATAAACTTTATAGTCATGGTTCACACTGTGACTCTATGTCCTTAAATTAACCCTTCCTTCTTCATCCCCCACATTGTCAGTGTGTATCTATGTCCTGATTATCCATAAATGGCACAAACGGGGAGAAATAAAATAAATACCCCCGAATATGATGCGGTAAATCACTACACCTCGAAATATGACAAGCACATTTTGGAGAGGCTAGGGTTGGACTTCAGGTGATTGATTCAATTGCCGTATGCCACGGTCAACCCCAGGATGCCGGTCAAAACACAATTGATAGTCGAGTGAAGAAGTGGTTGAGAAGCTTTAATCCTGTTGCAGGCACAAGCAAGGAACAGTAGAGGTGTCACAGTGTGTGCATGCGATTACGGGTAGTCACCCAAGCACTCTGCCTCACCCACGCAGAGCGCATATTTGGCTTTTGATAGTGTATAAATTAGATGAGCGTAACCTGAGCATGCATACAGGAGATGCATAGGATACATAAATCATTTTTATCCACATCGAAAAGAGGCCTGAGTCAAATTTGAAAAAGAAAATCCTAATTTTACTGTTTACATTGCATGAAAAAAGTCAGTTACTTGTAGCATAGGGGCAAAAATATGAGAATTGATCTAAAGTGTGAACATAGCCTTCATCCAAGAAACGGCAATGTGCAATAGCACAGTGGTGCTATACATAAACACAATGTAAACTCTACTAAATTACTAAACCGTATGCTCACTGTGGTGCTTTACACACCCTACCATAGCGGCTTGGTAATTCCGACTCTATAATGGACACAGTCACCCAGAATGCATTGCACACTTCAAGTCAGTGGCAAGTAATATCACTTAACTCTACTCTTAATATATCAACACCCACTGTCCACATCTAATATAACATTAGTATTTGGAACCTTTCTAACAATACCCGTAAATGAATACCTCTCAAACAGTGTCACTCGTAGTTTAACATTATTATGTTGGTAAAGGTAGAATGTTTTGATTAATTTAAAAAATGTCCCGCATTACCTTCATATTAAAAGGGGACATCTACCTTTGAAAAGATTTCACCACAAGGTGTTTCAAGCGTCCCCATGGTCCAAAATAAACCATGTGACAATTTTGCTCATTTGGCAGAGGGAATGCTGGCTATGCCCGTTTACTAGATGTGCTTCCACATCTGTCAACCTTTAGTAAATTGGGCAAGAAGGCACCAGCTGCTTCAAGGAACCCAGCGGGAGCGGTGTAATTTAGTTCATAAAGACTCATGCGCTATTGAGATGACATTTTTAACCTTCATCCTCAAGAAGGGTCATCGCTCATTTATATCAAAGCCTTTGTCAGGCTTTGTGACTATTTTGATATGATCTCCACAGTGAGGTGACGGCTCATGGAGGGGTCTTCTGTAACATGTATATTAATCTGGTAAACCGTGTCACACTTGCCACATGTGAGTGACCCCACACATAATAAATCGAATGAAACAAACAACATTTCAATCAGAACAAGTAAAACCAAGAGAGGCACGAGAACTCTGCACTTGACGGTGGCAGAAGGCAGGCTGGCTACAAAGTAACAAAGGCACACGACCGATGGGTCAAAATGTGAGGAAGCTTCGATTACGCTGGAGGCGCTGACGGTGTAGCTGAGGTTTTTAAATTGGAGAAAAACATGATAGGTTATGACGTTCATCTTGTCTTCTTATTAGTTGAAATAGTTTTAAGGTTTGTTTTTGAATCAGACAATACAGTAGTCTTTTTTTTTGAGTGAAAAAAACAATTCTCACGGTGCTGACAGTTTCGGCTGTCACTTCAGCCTTCGTCTGAGCTGTCACTGCTTCCTTATAATGTGTCTAAAAAAACAGCTGACGAGGTCGGGAAAGCTTTAAAATAAGGCTCCCCTATAGTATAATAAACTTCAAGCTCTTAACCTCTGAGGATCACGGTACTCACTGCATAAACACATGATGTCACCCTTCATCTATATTTGCATTTACTTTGTCATAAACATCAATGAAGTGACTTCTTTTGAACCTCTGTCCAGGAAACAGGAACTGTTGAACATCTCCAGCGTCCCTCTGGGAGAATGTCCCCCATCACCACCCCGCACCGCTCCCCCCAGCATGAAGGTAGGATGCATGAAAAATCTATTCTGTTTTGGGTCCATTGATACGGTGTCTCAGTGGAGAGGAAGAATTTCAGTAATGTTGATGAATTGGGACTTTAAAACCTTAAGATATCACATCTTATGTATTCACATTCAAGTTCAAATCAGGAATGGTCAATCCCAACAATGAGTTTTTTTGTTTCAGTCCTACTCATAAATTTACACTAATGTGACCACGGACTATTAAGCCATCAAAAATGTGTGTTGGGGGTGAAGGTGACATTTGAGGTTGCTTAAGGAGGTATAATTGTTTTGGGAAGAACAAACAAGTCTGCCTATCACCCATTTCTTTTTGTGACTGTTTGATTCGTGTTTTCTCATGCTAGAGCATGTTGGGAATCGATTCCGCCCTGTGAGAAGCATTAATAATTTATTATTTTGGCCAAAGGGGTTGTGGCAATGATACATGTGAAATTCCATTTGTGCATGACTCAGTATTTTGTCGTTCGGGGAGGATAGTCGGAGGGGCACTAGGCAACTGAAATACGGCAAAGTGGCATGTGCTTTCGAAAGAAATTATTTTTGGATGTGATGTTTGATTAATCATCTCCTGGATTTTCTTTGTTACAATTTTCCTGAAAGATGTTTTTTTTTCTCTGAGGGCAGATTTGCAGCGCAATGGATAAAAGAAACAGAATCCACAAAAACCCATCTCTCGCTTGACATTTTGTCACCTTGAGCAAAGCTGTAATTATGGAGAGAAATAGTGTGGAAAAGAGGAACAGAAATGAAGAAGGAATTCTTCTCATGGCATTGAACACACAAAAGAAGACTGCCTGAAATACAGAGAGCTTAGGGAGGAGACCATACACAGAGCACATCGAGATGTATTGAATACCACATCCTGCAACCCACAAGTGACCCATTCGAAGCATTACTCGACCCATCTTGCAAAAACTAGAGCAAGACCTTACCGGAAGGCTGTAAATAAATAATAAAGAGTAAACACCAGTATTTTTTCCAAGTCTAAAAGGTTCAATTTGTTTGTATCTTTGATCTATCTTATTAAGTACATTATTCCACACTTACCAATTGAAGTAACACATGCAGAAATGCATCTTGCCCTAGATACCAAAAACAACACGCTTCAGTGTTGTTTTCTTTTTCTTAATTAAATATCAGTACTTTCCTATAAATTCTAAATTATCAATAGATACATCTAAAGGTATTTTGAGCATGTATGTGAAGTGTGTATGAAACGTGTAGCCCTTCATATTCATCCGTATTCGAGAAGTAACTCTCAATTTCAAAGAGTTCGGTGACCCCCGTTACAAAGCATTTGGCCCAAGAGGTGTGTCAACAAAGCTTGGTCACTCCCGTTGTTCCATTTGCAAAGCGATATGACTAAGTGTCTGTGCAGAGAAGCTTTAATCAGTGGTCTTAGCGTTGTGTGTTTGTCGGGTGGATACACACTGAAATAATATCTCATAAGAGAGCTGAGAGTCTCTTTTTAATACGTACCTGCACCTGTACAGCCATAAGCAGAGTCATTTTAGAGTTTGTGTGTGTGTGTGTGTGTGTGTGTGTGTGTGTGTGTGTGTGTGTGTGTGTGTGTGTGTGTGTGTGTGTGTGTGTGTGTGTGTGTGTGTGTGTGTGTGCTTACCTGCATGTTTTTTTATGAAGAAAGCTGCACACAGGCAGAACCTGTTTCATACTTTGGCAAGCACTTAGTCAACTGTCGGGTTTAACTTTCCTGTTTAAGGCATAGACTTTTTAAGATTAGAAAGCGATTAAATATGGGCTCGAGAAAGTAGCTGTGTGGGAGGTGGAGCCAAACAAGGGACGCTGCGGGGATTTACATGACATTTTTAGCTGCTGCCTTTGAGGTTTGCCACTATTTGAACTCCGAGAAAGCAGGTGCAGTACTTCATTATTGGAAAGAACTCAACAAAAGGTTTTAAGGTCTTTTTTGGGGTTTACCCTTGTGTTACTTGATTGGTATGGGAAATATTTAACAAGATGGATCGCAGATACAAGCAACTAAACCCTTGTAAAATGTTGCTAAACATGCAAAGTCACCTTTTTGTTTGATTAACTTCCATTATTGTGGGACTCTTTCAAAGTAGTCTCTTTGAGTGAAGTGTCACATTACCGCACTTGAGTTTCTGGCTCAGGTGTGAGTCTGACGTGCCACTACACTGGAGACACATGCATGAGGTCAGCCAGAGTGCTTGGTTTCTGTGGCTTGTCAGTGGTTGTAGCACGCGGTCATGTAAAGATGATGCTAAATTTGGATGTGGTATTTCTGATCAAGCCTTTGTGTAGGTGCAAACAAAATAGGACTGCATCTGGGGGAAAAGAGTGTCAACCCTCGATTGGAACTTTCCATCACACCGCTGTTTCCTGTCAAGCTGGCCAGCTACTAGCTGGAACCAACATTAGCTAGTCCCTCGCTAATATGACACCATAAAATAGTGATGATCAGGGACTGCCGTTCGAGACATTCCTTCCACCAGCTATGAACCAAAGCAAGTGTGCGCGCCAACTGGTTTACGAAAGGAGCGTACATCCATTTAAAAAAGAGAGAGGGCTAAGGTGACCTCAATTATGGACACTGTGACTCAGCGTGGCTTCGCAATCAATCGGTGAAAGTGGTCACTTGCGTATATGTGGCCGTGACGTGCCGTCGCCTGGCCCCTGTAAGACCTGCGCTCGGACGTTCGAATTTAAGCATATAAGGAAGGACAGAAAAAGAAACTAACAATGTCAGTTGAATATTTGATTTATTGTCACTTGGCTTTTTCAATATCTCTGTTGCCTATATCAACTATGCCGGAGCACCATGTGGCGATTAAAAGCTTCATCACAATTTGACTACCCGTAGTCATCTTTTTTTTTAATTACATTTTCCATACTGACTCCATTCTCAATCCTGTGTATCCTGTTAATATTAACTCGGTGATAAGCCTGGTAAGAGTACATGCTGCTTGAAGGTGGAGGGAGCGGTGGTAGATTTATGAGTTTTCATCAAAAGCAATTTCAGGTAAGACTGGTTTTTATTAGTACTCTCAAAATGTTGTCATCTCCAGTTTTTTTGGGGTTTTTTTTACCGCTAGAATCATTCAAATGGTGGTAAAATGTCTTCTAGTTCTGTTCTGAGGAGCCACACTGTTTCGAGGCTGGCACGTATTTTACTGTCCCACGCTTCTGTGCTTCAGAGCGTGAAGTGCGGAAGGCCTGCTCAAAAACCGTGTGTGACTGTTGTGTTCAAATTTCACTATCAGGAAACACTTCCGTTAATTTTGTCCAATAAGAAGACTTTCACTTTCTGTCACCATTTCATTTGTGATTGCGCAACAATCTATTCCACATTGCACACATCACATTTGCCAAAACCTGCACAAACACAAGTGTGCAGGCCATATTCACCCTGACAACTTGATGATGTGAAAAGGTTGGGAACCCCTGGGAGGAGCATGTGTAAATGCATTTGTGCAAGCGTACAAACTTGTTTGTGTGTTCCTCTAGGAGGAAGTGCTTGCTTATCACACTGTGTACATGGGTGTGAGAAAAACGGGTGCTGCCCTCTTGACTCACTAATACTGCGTAAACACAATGAACTTGAGTGGCAGACCTGCTGCTGCCAGCTTAGCTCGCTGTTGTGAATGTACAGTCAGATATTTAAATGCAAAACGTTGAGTTGGTGTCAAAATTCTGAGATATTGTTTAATGGTGAGTTCAATAATAGTATGTAATTTTTTTTTCTTTTTCAGTCTGCAGAATTCTTCGATATGCTGGAGAGAATGCAGGTATGACATCACACTATCGCAATTTTGTCTTTGTACATCGAGCCCAATTTCTAAACCACACGAAATGGCCCAAGGAATTGGGACGCAACTCGATATAAATAAATTAATCAGACGAGGGTTGGACTGGAAGCCTTAATTTCCCTGATTCTTTTTTTAAGCATGCAATATATATTGACTGGCAGTCTGGTTCCAGCTGTGTGGGAACAGTTTGAAGAAGGCCCTTGTGTGTTCCAGGATGGTCATAGCAAGGTCCATAAGGTGATTTCAAATGAGTTGACAATGTGACATGCAATTCCATAGCTCTTCCATTTGACCAGGCTTTCAGTACAAATAGTGTATGAATCATCCTTCAATTTCTTTTCATCATCTGCTACAAAATGGCAAAAGCTCCAGGAACTCACCTGACATTAGCTTAAACATTGATTGGAACATGAATTCAATATGTGTGATTGTTCCATCCCCCTAACCAAAATCAAGACGAAAATAGAAAGATGAGCCAAACGTTGATTGAATCAGTGAATGTCAACCACATCGCGTCACTTGCTTTTATTTGACAGCTCGCGAGAAGCAAAGCATAGCGCTACCAGATACTTCTCTTTTTTTGTATGGAACTTATTGATTCAACCCCACACCAACCCCACTACCCACCCCAATCAATGACCCACCATGCAAGCCCCCCACAACCTCCCGCCAGCCCCTCCTTGCTGTGACCCGTTTGTTCTCTCCATGGGCTCCCAAGGGCGCAGCTGTGAAAAGAGTGAGCACATATTGGGATATTAAAAAAAAAAGGACAGAAGAACTAGAAAGATTATGAGAGGAGGCATGAAAAGCACATTGAAATATAGTGAAGCTGAATGGAACAAGTGGTCAAAGGAATTTCGCAGGCTCTTTTAGATGTAACGTTTAAAGGCTGAAGCACTGACAGACCTCAAAGAAGCATAAAATAGTCACTGACAAGATGCTCACTCGGCCCCCAAAATGGTTATGCGAAATCAAAAAGGCCTGCGTGGCAGTTTCAAAATATTGCTTGGATGCACTAGTGCACGGATTAGTGTGGACATCATACAGACATTTTGCAAGCACGATCAGAGAATGACAGCCAATCAATTCAGGCGAATTGATCAAATAGTTTGTTTCACTCCAAAAACAGCGGCCCTCATCCATCTTTTCTGAACCTTGGCTTGCATCGATCTGTTCTTGGGCTCTGACACCGAAAACTCAATAATAAGAACTGTGTTTAAAGTCTGCTTTGTTGCATTGAAAAATGGCGCTGATTGAAGGTCACGTTTTGGATCACATTTGTTTGTTTTTTTTCTTTTTGATTCCCCTACATTCCACCTCTTCCCTCTTCCTCTTCTTTGTCCAAGAGAGAAAATTGAGTGCTCTTAAGTGTGCCTTAGTAGTCAGTTTTATATTGTGGACAATGGCTCCGCTGTGACTGTAACATCCGTGCCGTCAATATGCACAGACACACACCATTACTGTCATGCAAGCAAGGAAATATTACCGGTATGTATGATCTTGGTGGCATTGATGGTGGTGAAATGCCTGCTTTCAGGAACTCACTTTGTACTCATCCAGACAAAATGTTCCTCTCAGCACGCACACACACACACACACACACACACACACACTTGATGGAAATGTTGATATGCTTTTGTGCGGCTGTGTCGCAAGAAACATTTAACATGGCTGGAATCTGCCCTGAGCATAAATGTCCGTACGACCCGCATGTGTGCTTGTGTGTCGTGAAAATTACATTAGCATGTATGACTCATTTTGTTTTAATTTAAAAAAAAACAAAAAAACAAGTCTGAACAAACAACTCGTGGAAAATACAAAATTAGAACTGTAATCACGTTATTTTGCTTCAGGCAAGTCTTCATCTTTTCTTAAAAAAAAAAAAAGGAAAAGGCCATGCCAGCTTCAGGAAAAGTTCTTAAACTGCAGAATTGTTCACACGTTGTTAATTGCAAGCAGCCACCAGCTGATTTGTCAAAGTTAACACCCCTGTTTGCGATGAAGGGGACCAACAATCAGAAGAGAATTAGGCGGCAAGCCAACAAGGAGATTTCGACAAATCTCAAAGAGAAATATATTTTTGTACAGAAACCTGTGCATGAATATAATTGGTGGACTCAAACAATTACCCTCCTGTGTAAAAATCAAATCAAGTTTCACCATCACCTCAGGTCATTTTTTCTGGTCCCCGGAAAAGGGTTAATAGGGGTGAGAGGGCATAGTAACGAAAATAAAAATAAACATGATTCAAATAAGGATAAGAATATATTCATGTCTGAATATTTCAAATACATTCATTACAACAACACATTCATTGCATTTATTTTTGGAAGTGTGTTTTTACTTAACGGTGTACAAGTAAGATATTTATGAGGAAAAACGTAGTGGATGCAACAGGGGGCGTGTGCTAATTACTATCAGACAACAGATGCTTTCAACTGGCCTGTTTGAACAATGGTGTGAACATCTCGTATAATGCTGGTTTTACACTGCATGGTTGAAGTGACATGATTGATGTTTTTGTTTTTCTGTTTTTGCCCTCAAGTACAATTTGGCTGCGGTTTCTAAAAATATAATGAGTAAATCATGCAGTATATCTTCAGATCGGAATCAAGCCTCATCCAAGGGTGGATAAAAATCCGATGCTCTGATTCGTATCGGATGTGCCAATGTGACTGTGGCGTAAACAACTTGCAGTGTAAATGCAGCCTCAGAACGCTTATTGAATGTGACGTAAACATTTAAGAACTGACCATTTGAATAAAGCTATTCGAGATCCAGTGTTGGCATGATTCCAAATGAACGTTTGACACATGTGCTTTTCCGTCCTCATGCTGCAAATGGATTCAGGTCCCTAAAGTTGAAGAGACCAAAAAATGGAAGGTGTGACCAGTCAGCAGACGCATTCACACTCATCAGCTTGTGTCGTGATGTCTTTGTCCTCTCTCTGGCACCTCTCAACACTTTCACATTAGAAAATCAATTGTCTCCTAATCTAATTGATCATAAATTGAGGGAGCTCCAACTGCATATTGATCTGCACCGGCTCCCACTACTGCAGAGTCAAAAGTATTAACGGAGGAGCAGTATTTAGAGCTTGTACCCTGAAATTGTGCCCCACTAAGCAAACAACTACAAGTCTTCAACAACCTTAAACTACTACAAGCACCTTATCCGATATTTGCTGGAGTCCGTGTGTTTTAGGTTATTGCCTGAGCTTTTGTTTCATCTCACACGTTCAATCTTTTAGAACCACTGTTTGAGCTGTCAGTTCTTATATGTGTTGTTTCATCTCAAAGTATGTTGAAATTTAAGGAAGTGTACCGTATCTTTCGCAGGATGACTATATTCCCTACCCCCGGATAGAAGATGTGAGTACCGTAACTCATTCACTTCATGTATTTGATGTCAAGAGGAATGAAGAATGGTGCATGATCAGAATTTGTGGTTCCTGTTTTCGTTTTTTATTCTACCTCCATCTCAAGGTCCTAGAGAAAGGTGGCCCGTTTCCCCAGGTAATCTTGCCACAGTTTGGTGGCTACTGGATTGAGGATGTGGAGGCACCAGTTGGGACACCCTCCTCTTCAGAGTCCAGTTTTTGTGAAGAAGAGGTTGGTGGAGAAGGCATGAGTCCCGGTGAGGGACACAGCTACCGTCTGGAGTGCAACAGCACAGCCAGGGCCTACAGTAAACACTTTCTGGGCAAGGTTTGAGGACATGTTTCCATATATGGATAAGCTGCTTATGAAAGTACATACGACAACACTCTAACAAATATCTCGTGTGTTTGTAAATATACTTTTGTGCAGGAGCACATGAACTATTACTGCACTGGCAGCAGCAAAGGCAACCTCATCATGTCCCTGAAATATGAAGAGATTGAAGGCCAAGAATTATTGCGCATCATGCTCAGGTACGGATGTTAGTTAGGCTGAATGTACACTGACCAGCCCGAGAAAATGACCTCCTCAAAGAGCCATATTTAAATATTCTGTCTTAATGAAGATAATATTGCTAGGTTTTAAATGACACTATCAGAGAGGTTTTTGTTTTTTTGTGGAGTTTGCATGTTCTCCCCGTGGATGTGTGGGTTTTCTCCGGGTACTCTGGTTTCCTCCCACATTCCAAAAACATGCACAGCAGGTTAATGGAACACTCTAAATTGTCCCTTGGTGTGAGTGTGAGCGTGAATGGTTGATTGTTCCTGTGTGCCCTGCGACTGGCTGGCAACCCGTTCTGGGTGTACCCCTCCTACTGCCCGAAGACAGCTGGGTTAGGCTCCAGCACCCCCCGTGACACTTGTGAGGATAAAGCGGACCGGAAAATTAATGTTTGGATGGATGGTTTAATATTGTGGTTGTATTCCAGTACAATACATCTTTATTGATACGGCACAAGAGCTGCAGATTGTAATCCGACAATGTTGATGAATTGCTGAGTACGTTGAATGGTTCCGTGCAGCAGGAATGCCTGACAAGCAATGAAACTGTGACCAACAAATGCTAAGAATCTCTATATTCTTCATTTTTATTTCGGGTGGAGCAAATATTGACATTGACGTTTCTATCTTTATATGTAACTCAATGAAGTCAAGCCTGCAAATAAACTAAAATCATGGGCTTCCCAATTTAGTTTGGAGATGTTCATCATAGTTTTGTTTTTCACAAGGATTGATTTTAATGTTTAATTTATTTATTTAAAAGGTACAGTGTATTGTCATGAGGGCAGACCTGTAAATATGCCAAAATTTGCCAGCGGCTACATGGTGAGTCACAAGAAACGGCACAAAAAAAGAAAAAAAACCTTGTAAGGGTTACAGATTGTTTGCTAATATGCTATTATATGTTCCAATTTATTAAATTAAGTGCCCGTCAGTCTTCTTTAAGAAGGGTTTCTGTCACTGTATTGCAGGTCAAGGACCAAAACTGTCCATGATAGGATATCCTTAGCAGGCATTAACCAGCTTCCCAGTGTACCTCAGATTGCCAAAGTAAGATTCACACAAATCCATCAATACGAGTGTCATATCTCTTTGAGATCTTCACAAGAAACTCTATTTCCATTGATGAACTTGGAATGTTTCAGCTTCTGTGTGACGATGCCACAGGATTAAAGTTCAACCCGGTTCTTTACCCTCGAGTAAGTTCATTCCAGTCTCACGTCACAACCTTAACTTGTGCAGCTAACCATAGAATAAGATCAGATGGGTCGATATTTTATCAATTGTGTTGATGCTAACACTTCATATCGTATTCTAACTGTGTAAAAGCTATTATTGAAAGCCTCCCTAAGGTACATACCTCCTCTAAATGCAGCACCTTCATTCGCTTTTTAACATCCTTAAATAGAGTCATATTATATCCCATATTATATGCCAACCTACTTCGCTAACATCTGCCAGACTGAGGTAGATGAGTGCAGTATTCCAATGGATTGATGGTGCAATAACAACAACAAAAAATGGACACGGTGGCTTGATTTCATTACTCTGCGAGTCTCAGGGAGGGCTATGATGGGGCTTGCCTTTGGCCAGCGCCTCGGGGAGGGAAACATACCATCTGCGTCTTGGTACGCAAGAGGCTAAGATGAGTGTGCTGGTCTCACTGGGGGCTGTGAGAGTTTGCATGTCAGCCTGACGCAACAAGAGCCAACTAAAGTTGCCCTTGAGACATGTTTGAGAATACGACAACATGTTTTCGACAGCGATGGATAACGGTTTTTGTTGTTGCGCAGGGATCTCAGTTGATCGTAGCTTTTGATGAGCACGAGGTCAACAACACCTTCAAATTTGGGGTGATCTACCAACAATTTGGACAGGTGAGTGATTGTATTGACAGCACAGCTGCATTTGTGTTCCGTTTTACCCTGCTCTGTGTCACTGATACTCCTCTTCCAATTTAGACGTCTGAAGAACAGTTGTTTGGGAACAATGAAGAGACTCCAGCTTTCAAGGAGTTTCTTAGTATACTCGGGGACAACATTGAACTTCAGGACTTTAAGGGGTGAGATGTGATAGAAAGCTCTTAAACAAGAGGCTAGGAATCAAGGACAAATGTGTCCATGGCGCTCAAATATCACATAAAGAAGTAATGTGATCACCAAGAACTTTGGCTTTGATTGCGGTCCAGAAAACAGTTTAATGGCTATAAACATGAAAGTGCTAGATTGCCCTCTGTCTGCAATCATGCTAAACTATTTGGTGAAATCTATCCTTTGGGGGCGGGGGCAGTCGGAGCTTTGCGCATGTCATTGGCATGAATAAAAACTTTGCTAATAGTTACAATAAACATACGGTAGTTTTCCTGTAGCTGGCATGCAGGTCAATTACATTAAATGTATAAGATGGAAAACATCTCCTGGGAAGACTTTCAACAAGCTTTTCATCAAGGAGGAGGATTTGGCATGTTAACAGGCGCTCGGTTTGGAAAAGATTCCCACAATTTTATTGATCGGAAAATAGATGGATGGCTTTTTCATCAAGACTGACGTGCCTGTCTTTGCCGTTGCAGATTTCGTGGCGGGCTGGATGTGTCCCATGGACAGACGGGGACCGAATCCGTCTACACAATGTTCAGACAACGGGAGATTATGTTCCATGTGTCAACCAAACTCCCTTTCACCGATGGCGATGTCCAGCAGGTAGTTGGCCTTCACCTCTTAATTTCAAGGCAATAATTTGAAACATCAATCTGTTTGAGAACCAATATTTCATTCTATGCCCTCTCAGCTTCAGAGGAAAAGACACATAGGAAATGATATTGTGGCAGCAGTTTTTCAAGAAGAGTCTACGCCCTTTGTTCCTGACATCATTGCCTCCAACTTTCTGCATGCCTACGTGCTGGTCCAGGTTGAGAACCCGTGCACGGAGAACACAACGTACAAGGTCAAAACTAAGCTTTCAAAATAATAACCAAATAAAACCAAGTGCTACTCACTTAGCCTGTTACGAATCATCTCAACAGGTATCTGTGACTGCTAGGGAGGATGTACCTCCCTTTGGACCCCCTCTCCCGAATCCAGCTGTCTTTAAAAAGGTGAATACATTTTTTTGGACAGGACCAAACATATGACGTGAAAGAAAAAAAATGAAAAATGTTCTTCTTCCCCGGAACCCAAACTACAATCAGACTGGCATACAGTTTATGCGGTATACAGTCGATGGAGTCCATGAATGATAAATAACCTAACTGTTGATCTATAAAAACATGTTCGTCAAAAGGCCATTAGCCAAGAAAATGTGTACTCGTTTGACAATCAATTTAATAGCTTGATGGATTAGCTACAAATGCTGTGATGCTGTGCATCAGAGAGTGCTTCTCATCGTCTGTTTTGTGGCATTTGTCCCTATTCAAATTCAAATAGACATGAAACTAAATGGAATGAAATGAACAACCTAAGTCTTGAAAAAAACCTTTATAAAGCTTGTTGGGTTTTAGATGAACATGAGCTGCATACCAAAAAGATTTTGGACACGATATTAATTGTCTTTGAGTACTTAGTGTATATAGAGTCCTTCAAAAACAAAACTGTTTATCTTCTTTTTAAGCTTGTTTCTTAAATGTACATTATTTTATCTTGACTTAGTTTATTTTTGTCGCATGCAGGCAAAACAGATCACAAGTCATTTCCACCACAGTTTCCTTTTCATCATTCCTGTCTCCCCTCACTGTCTTCTCTCTCCAGGGCCCCGAGTTCCGAGACTTCCTTTTGACAAAGCTGATCAATGCGGAAAATGCCTGTTACAAATCCGATAAGTTTGCCAAACTAGAGGTGACACATGAAGACACATTCTGAGTAGCAGTGTCACAACCCTCTTGCGGCACAGCCAATTACAATGTGTTTTATGTATGCATGAATGTGTATTTATTCCAGGGTCGAACACGAGCTGCATTGCTTGACAACCTCCACGATGAGCTTCACCGACAAAGTCAGGCCGCCCTGGGTCTAAGCCAAGCAGAAGAAGAGGACAAGCTGGAGAATGGTGGACATGGAGGTCTGCTGGAGTCATTCAAGGTGAATGTAATGCCGGATGTGTAATCTGCTTTGACCGTGTCCTTTATGTTGACACCATTATTACCTTTCTAGGATAGGATCCCATTAGAGAATTATTTTTTGTTTGTTTTTTTGCTTTTTTTTTTAAATAATGTTGGCTCAGTAACTGTCAGTAAACATCAAATCACAGTTGCTCGGCAACTACGCTGAGGTGAACTGTTATTTAGAACGACTGGTTCGAAGAGGACCAAAATATGCCAGATATCTACCACCACCACATGAAGGCTCTACCATGCAATTCATCAGATAACGCCCCCGCCCTCCTCCCCGGTCCACTTTTTGTGAGAATGTGCAGACTGCAGTCACAATTTTCGATTAATAGCTGTCAAGAGGAGAGTTGTTTGCGCAACTTGGGAGGTTCTCAGTGGTTGATCTTTCAATAATCCTAATTTTACTTTTCAATATCTATGAATCCACAAGATTACTTATTTGAACAAAATCAGTGATAAAGGTCTATATGTTGGGTACTGGCTAAAGGCGGAGTAATGCTCATGACATTCATTGTAAATTCATTGTGTGTGTATGTGGAGGGGAAGGGGGCATTTTTACTCCATGTTGTTGTTCCACAATCATTACTCTTAATCTTAACAGGCACTCTGGACAGCCACGTTGCAATTATTGGAGTCACTACCAGCATCCGCTTTTCTCATCGCTGCTCTGGCAGTAGCCATATATTGTGTGTCGACAATGCAGTGGGTGATTGCCTCATAATGAATAAACATTTTTAATATGCTGCGTTTGTCATCTATCCATCCAACCATATTCTATAGTGCTTACATCTTATCCCGGATGACTTTGAGTGAGGGGAGATCCTGGACTGGTTGTCATCCCCAATTTCATGGTGGATCTAGAAAAACAACCATTCACAATTCTTCATTTCAGCCTAACATTCATGTTTTTGGAATGCGTGAGAAAGCTGGAGAGCATACAAAATCCAAGCAAGACTGCCGAATCAGCGATGTAAACCTGATGACTAATGACACTTTGCCTTCATGAAATAAAATGACAGCACAGGAGATGGATTCATGCAAAGTACACAATGTGCACGACAAGTCGAGGCCATGGCTCGTGTGTGGCCATGGCATCAGGGGTCCTGCGGGAACATCAATTTCACTTATATGCCAGTGAGGTAGAGTGACAAATAAAAACCACGACATGGCAGACAGTGCAATAAAAGTATTAACTCTTGCTATACATTCAATAGAATAAGTAATGGTCATAACTCCTGCTATCAGCGTTCCGTTTAATGTGACAATCAGATTTCACACTGCAAATGTTTGAGGAAATTAAAAAGAGTATTAATTATTACATAAAGGTATTCAGTATGCATACTTTTGGAAACATTTATTTGATACTGTGACGTGATACTTTTGAAATAATAACACGGGTGCCTTGGCTTCAAGGTGGGGAAACACCTGCACTAACTGAAATGAAGCATCTTAATTCTTTTTATGAGGAATTGCTCCCTCTTGCGCTTGGTTTGTGCAACTTCATCGATTAATAAAAGGGTAAACGTACAGTACACTGCATCTAACTGATTTTTAATCCATGCCTTCATTTTGTTTACTAAGTGCTAACTTAGTACAACTAGTAACCTGTATGTTTTCCTCCTGTTTGTAGAGGGCCATGCGTGTGAGGAGTCACTCAATGGAGACTGTGGTAGGGTCAAATCGCCTTAGGAGCCCCGGCGGTGGAGGCGGAGTGCCAGCCAGTTTAAGTGGAGGAGCAATGCCACAGAGCACCAGTGAATGTACCAAGAGCACCTACAATGTAAGTATTGTATATGCATGGAAGGAGGGAGTAGGGGGAATGTCATATTATTTCCATCCATCCATCCATCCATTTTCTACCGCTTATCCGGGGCCGGGTCGCGGGGGCAGCAGCTTAAGCAGGGAAGCCCAGACTTCCCTCTCCCCAGCTACTTCTTCCAGCTCTCCCCGGGGGATCCCGAGGCGTTCCCAGGCCAGCTGCGTGACATAGTCTTTCCAGCGTGTCCTGGGTCGTCCTCGGGTCTCTTCCAGTGGGACATGCCCGAACACCTCACTAGGAGGCGCTCAGGGGCATCCGAATCAGATGCCCCAGCCACCTCATCTGGCTCCTCTCGATGTGGAGGAGAAGCGGCTCTACTTTGAGCCCTCCCGGATGACCGAGCTTCTCACCTTATCTCTAAGGGAGAGCCGGACACCCTGCGGAGAAAACTCATTTCGGCCGCTTGTATCCGGGATCTCGTTCTTTCGGTCACGACCCATAGCTCGTGACCATAGATGAGGGCTGGAACATAGATCGACCGGTAAATTGAGAGCTTCGCCCTTTGGCTCAGCTCCTTCTTTACCACGACAGACCGATACAGCGTCCGCATCACAGCAGGCGCTGCACCGATCCGCCTGTCGATCTCTCGCTCCCTTCTGCCCTCACTCGTGAACAAGACCCCAAGATACTTAAACTCCTCCACTTGGGGCAAGATCTCCTCCCGACCGGAGAGGGCACTCCACCCTTTTCCGACTGAGGACCATGGTTTCAGATTTGGAGGTGCTGATCCTCATCCCAACCGCTTCACACTCGGCTGCGAACGCTCCAGTGAGAGCTGGAGAGACCCGCTTGAAGGAGCCAGCAGTACCACATCATCTGCAAAAGCAGAGATGCAATACTGAGGCCACCAAAACGGACCCCCTCAACGCTTCGGCTGCGCCTAGAAATTCTGTCCATAAAGGTGATGAACAGAATCGGCGACAAAGGGCAGCCTTGGCGGAGTCCAACCCTCACTGGAAACGATTCCGACTTATTGCCGGCAATGCAGACCAAGCTCTGACATCGGCAGTATAGGACCGGACAGCCCGTATCAGGGGCTCGCACCCATACTCCCGAAGCACCCCACAGAACTCCCGAGGACACGGTCAAACGCCTTCTCCAAGTCCACAAAACACATGTAGACCGGTTGGGCGAATTCCCACATACCCTCGAGGACCCTGCTAAGGGTGTAGAGCTGGTCCACTGTTCCACGGCCGGGACGAAAACCACACTGCTCCTCCTCAATCCGAGGCTCGACTTCCTGACGGACCCTCCTCTCCAGCACCCCTGAATAGACCTTACCAGGAGGCTGAGGAGTGTGATCCCTCTGTAGTTGGAACACACCCTCCGGTCCCCCTTTTAAAAGAGGACCACCACCCCGGTCTGCCAATCCAGAGGCACTCTCCCCGCTGACCACGCGACGTTGCAGAGGCGTGTCAACCAGGACAGCCCCACAACATCCAGAGCCTTGAGGAACTCCGGGCGGATCTCGTCCACCCCTGGGGCCCTGCCACCGAGGAGCTTTTAACCACATCGGTGACTTCGACCACAGAGATAGGAGAGCCCACTTCAGAGTCCCCAGACTCTGCTTCCTCAAGGAAGGCGTGTTGGTGGAGTTGAGGAGGTCTTGAAGTACTCCGCCCACCGGCTCACAACGTCGAGTCGAGGTCAACAGCGCCCCATCCCCACTGTACACAGTGTTAGTGGTGCACTGTTTCCCCTCCTGAGACGTCGGATGGTGGACCAGAATTTCCTCGAAGCCGTCCGGAAGTCGGCTTCCATGGCCTCACCGAACTCCTCCCACGTCCGAGTTTTGCCTCGGCGACCACCGAAGCCGCATTCCGCTTGGCCAGTCGATACCCGTCAGCTGCCTCTGGGGTCCCACAGGCCATAAAGGCCCGATAGGACTCCTTCTTCAGCTTGACGGCATCCCTTACTGCTGGTGTCCACCAGCGAGTACGGGGATTGCCGCCACGACAGGCACCAACTACCTTACGGCCACAACTCAGATTGGCCGCCTCAACAATAGAGGCACGGAACGTGGTCCATTCGGACTCAATGTCCCCCGCCTCCCCCGGAACATGGGAAAAGCTCTGTCGAAGGTGGGAGTTGAAACTCCTTCTGACAGGGGATTCCGCCAGACGCTCCCAACAAACCCTCACAATACGTTTGGGTCTGCCAGGACGGACCGGCATCTTCCCCACCATCGAGCCCACTCACCACCAGGTGGTGATCAGTTGACAGCTCCGCCCCTCTCTTCACCCGAGTGTCCAAAACATGCGCCGCAAATCCGACGATACAACCACAAAGTCAATCATCGAACTGCGGCCAAGGGTGTCCTGGTGCCAAGTGCACATATGGACACCCTTATGTTTGAACAAGGTGTTCGTTATGGACAATCCGTGACGAGCACAGAAGTCCAATAACAAAACACCACTCGAGTTCTGATCGGGGCCGTTCCTCCCAATCACGCCCCTCCAGGTCTCACTGTCGTTGCCCACATGAGCATTGAAGTCCCCCAGCAGAACGAGGGAGTCCCCAGCAGGAGTACTCTCTAGCACACCCTCCAAGGACTCCAAAAAGGGTGGGTACGCTGAACTGCTGTTGGGTGCGTATGCACAAACAACAGTCAGGACCCGTCCCCCACCCGAAGGCGGAGGGAGGCTACCCTCTCGTCTACCGGTGTGAACCCCAATGTACAGGCACTGAGCCGGGGGGCAATAAGTATGCCCACACCTGCTCTGCGCCTCTCACCGTGGGCAACTCCAGAGTGGAATAGAGTCCAACCCCTCTCGAGAGAGCTGGTACCAGAACCCAGGCTGTGTGTGGAGGTAAGTCCGACTATATCCAGTCGGAACTTTTCAACCTCACACACCAGCTCGGGCTCCTTCCCTGTAAGAGAGGTGACATTCCATGTCCCCAGAGCTAGCTTCTGCAGCCGAGGATCGGACCGCCAGGGTCCCCGCCTTTGGCTGCCGCCCAGCTCACATCGCACCCGACCCCTTTGGCCCCTCCCATGGGTGGTGAGCCCATGAGAAGGGGGACCCACGTTGCCTCTTCGGGCTGAGCCCGGCCGGGCCCCATGGGTGCAGGCCCGGCCACCAGGCGCACGCCAACGCGCCCCACCCCCAGGCCTGGCTCCAGAGGGAGGCCCCGGTGACCCACGTCCGGGCAAGGGAAACTGGGTTCCATTTATTTTGTCCATCATAAGGGGTTTGTGAGCCGTGCTTTGTCTGGTCCCTCACCTAAGACCTGTTTGCCATGGGTGACCCTGACAGGGGCATAAAGCCCCAGGCAACTTAGCTCCTAGGATCATTGGGACGCACAAACCCCTCCACCACGGTAAGGTGACGGCTCACGGAGGGGATGTCATATTATTTTTAATTCTAGAAATAAATATGTATCGTATTGTCAAACAATTTTTAAGCATGTGCATTTCAAAAGGCCTTTTGTCAAGTCAAGTCAGCTTTATTGTCAAATGTGCTCTACGTACAACATCTCCTCGGTTTGCGGGGGAAGTAGAGGCGCTGCCGACTCTATTTGTAATTTTTGATTTTCTCAGCCTCCAACATTGTCAACCAAATCTTCCGTCAAGAGCCCCGTAAAAAGACGATCTGGACTCTTCCCTCGACTCCACTCCAGCATTGAAACTCAATCCGAAAAATGCAATCGAAGGTTGGTCTTTATTTCCCAGACACAAGTATGATGTCTCCTGCTCAGTACATGGTGTTCTTGAATTGTTTTTTGTTTGTTTTTTGGGGGGTATGCAGTGACCAAAAGGCAACAGAGATCTGCCCACTGTCCCAGGAAATCAGGTCGGAGACATTATCCAACCCCAGCTCACCTGAGATCTGCCCTAACAAAGAACGGTGAAACGGGCTCCCTTGACATTGATGACGAAAAGCGCTGTAGAAAATATTTAATATAATTTACCTATCACATGGTAAACTAACATCTTTCCTCTTCCAGGCCTTTCATTAAACTGAAGGACAACACGGGCAGCAAGCCGAACATCTCTCGGTCTTCATCAAGCACCAGCAGTTTCAGCAGCATTACAGGAGATCCAGAAGCTTTGGAAGACCTAGAGATAGTGAGTATGGTCCTCAGCACAGATTCGTATTGTGCTTCCACTGGTTACATGGTACATTGTTATGTATAGGATGCAACTAAGACTTTCTTACCGCAATAGTGTACTGAGGGGAATTTTGCCTTTAGGAAATCTAAAATCTTATCTAGTTTTCTGTTTTTTTCTCAAGTCACGCAACAGGATTCCTGGCCAGAGATCAACCTCCACTTTTAAAATTCTTTTATCTTTCAGTATTACAGTTTCCTTCATTCTTTATCCTTCTCCCGCCAGGCCAGTCATCCCTCCATAGCATCATCGTCTGCCTTCAGCCCTTCAATCAGCATCGAAAGTCCCGTCTCAGGAACTCCCATCATCATGTCCCGCAGTTCCACAGGTATACACTGCTCTAATTGTAACCGCTCTTAGCCTCTTGAACATGTGTTGTTCATTCTTCCTTTTCCTCTCTCTGCAGATGGGAAGAATAAGACATCACCGAGGTCTAACTTGAAGTTCAAATTTGACAAAATCAGCCACTCATCCACAAATGTAAGGATTTTATTTTTCCTTCATAAAACAAGTACCGGTATTTATAAAAAAAATGGACGGATAAAAGGTTTCTGAGAATATATTAGACTATAATATGTACTATAATAATAATAATACCTGTACATTACATTTGCAAGCGCCTTTCGTGACACTCAAGGACACTTTACAACCAAGAGCAACAATAAAACCACAGATAAAATCATAAACAAGGAAGAGAAACATTTAAGGTGGATATGCAAGTCTGAATAAGTGAGTTTTGAGCTGGGTTTTGAATGTGGAAAGAGAGTCAATATTGCGGATATTGGGTGGAAGTGAGTTCAAGAGTTTGGGGGCGGAGCGGCTGAAGGCTCTGCACCCCATTGTACTGAGACTAGTACTAGTGTGAACAGTCATGAAGTGGTTGACCTTTTACACTGATGGCCGATCGTAGTCGGACACTTCGCCATGTTGGTGGCAACAATGAGTTGGCCCGATATGAGGTAATTGAAGGCACTGAAATCAGGGCACTGTGCAAGTTCGTCCTCCTTTATGAACCTATTGACCTTGATTTGTGCATTGCGGTGTATTTGTGATGGAACAGAAAAGGGCCGTTCCCAAGCTGTTATGACAATTGCAAATTGGAAGTTTTGGAAGATATGTCAAGAAATTCTCAAATTATCTAATAAGGAGCCGGCCCGGTGGTCGACTGGTTAGTGTGTCGGCCTCACAGTGCGGAGATTCAATTGCATCCTGAATTACTTCCTGCGTGGGTTTTCTCCGGGTACTCCGGTTTCCTCCCACATTCTAAAAACATGCATGGCAGGCTGATTGAACTCTCTAAATTGTCCCGAGATGTGAGTGTGAGCGCGCATGGTTGCTCGTCTATGTGTGCCCTGCAATTGGCTGGCAACCAGTTCAGGGTGTACGTTGCCGGCTGCCCAACAACAGCTGGGATAGGCTCAAGCAAGGTCGCGACCCTTGGGAGGACAAATGGTTTCAAAATAGAAAATGGAAATGATCTCATGAAGGATTAACAGAAGTAACAGTGGTTCTCAAGCTGCACTGATGAGGAAAGGAAGTGCCTTCAGCGGGTGGTGAAACAACTATCGGACCTTGACGTCCCCCTTCCACACCCTTTCGAAATCTACTTTGCCGACAGACAGAAAGAAAGGACAAAACCATCAGCTGTGATCCACCATGACATTCCCAATTCTCTCATTCCCCTCTGGAAAAAGATATCAAACTATCAAATGTGCAACAAAAATACTAATAAACAGCCTCTTCCCCAGGCCATCAAAACCATTATTTTTTTAATGCGTGCAACATATTGTTTGAACCAATATGTGAAATTACTTAAATTATTCTTGAATAGTTGTGTCTCAGTTTTTCGTCGTATACTGTTTTTATTAAGTCAAATTCCATTTTTCTGTATTCAGTATTTCTCAAACTGTTAAAATAATGTCAATCATTCTGTCAACCATTGATAGATCAATGTCTCTACGTTTCTCTTTCAGTCAGAGTAACTTGATGACCAGCCTTGAGAGGGCCCACGTGGGTAGAATGGAGCTGTGCAAAACAACAATTTCAAAACCAAATCAATGTAGAACCACGTCGCTAAGCCACGGGTGATCCGGCAAGACTCGCAAGAGCACCAGAGTCCCTTAAAATAACTCTCAATACTGTGAGTGTATAGTGCAGGACTGTATTGTTGGGGTTCTTTTTGACAGACTTTTGGTGGACAGAAAACAGTTCACGTTTTACAGACGCTTGTGCATTTTTGTGGTAAAATGTTCATATCATGAACAAACCCTGACCAGGCTTTGATACTGTGAGTGTTGCGGTGTGCTCGACTCTCCAAAGCTTTTAACAAGTTGTAGTCTGTGTTAGCTGAAGAATGTACCCAGGTTTAATGGGAACATGAGTTACAGGCTTAATAAAGGTTTTACTTTTTAGCTTGTCAGCTGCTGGCCAGTTAGGAAGTTAAGGCATCTGTAAATGGTCTGGAAACAGATCCCGTTAAAGTAAAACCATACTACTTGTGAAGTATTGGAAGTCTAACGTATACTGTATTAGTGTTGGATTAGTTTGTCATGTGTATGAAAATTGTTCTTTTGTATGGCGTAATCTTTTGTTACCTTGCTAGGTGCTGCTGGAATTCAGTCAACCCATGTAATAGTATTTCTGTTTTTGTCAGGATGTCAAATTCCCGATTTGATGTGCTTGTTTTGCTGAAAAATGATGTGCAGTACATGGTACTGCATGAAGATTTTTTTTTCTTCTTATACTTTAGCGGTGTATTACTTTCATTTCGTGTCAGGGTAAAATGACCGCACATTTTTTTTTCTAAACAGACTTTCGTACTTCAGTATGCTAAACAAAAACATTTCACCTCCTAGAGAGGCTTGCTAGATCACCCTACATGTGTACTCTGTGTATGATAAATATTTTCTTGTCATGACTTGATGACTTGAAAAAGAAGAATTACCTTTAAACCAGTTCTGGCAAAAATACACTGAATGTGAAGTTGACATTTTTGTTGCTGCTTTTTGTATGCCGTCCATTCGATGTACAATGCAAAGGTACAGTAGTTGCATACATGCACAGAAAGGCAAGACTAGTTTAAAATACGGCATGATGGTCTCAATTTGACAAAAGGGAGTGATGAAAAAGATGAATATCCATACTGCCTAGGAGAAACGTTCTTTTGACAGAGTAATTTTTTGAAATCATTTTTGTTTATAAACTGAGGGGAAAATTGATTTTTAATGATTATATGGAGAAAGGAGAATAGGCACAAATAAGTATACAAGTTAGAATCGTATTTGTCATTGAGTTTGCAGCAGCCTTAATGCCCTGTATCCTTTTCACTGTTAAATTACTTAATTTATTAAAAGATATTTTTTGAGCATTGTACAAAAAATAAAGGAAGGGTACAAAAGCAAATGAAATGACATGATGGGAGAAGATATATGAATTTCAAAGCTCTCTAAAGATGTAAATGTATATTTCATTACGTAATGTGCTGCTGGAAATTGATTCAACAAATAAAATGTATTTTGTGTGAGTTTTGCATTTGTCATTTTTCCATTTCAACATGAGATTAGATTGAATGTCAAACAAACAAAAAAGCCCCCAAATATTTCGTGAAGATTATTCATTCATTCATTTTCTTGCTCAACCACAGTCACAGATGAGCGTAAGTCTATACAACTAAGTGCAGGAGGCAGTATGCACCATGTAGCCTCCTGGTCTTTTTGGGATTCATTGAAATTATTCACACTGTTAACAGTCAATGTGTTCACGTCTGGTGTTCACCCAGTTATGCCATTATCGTATTATCAAAAACTGGAGGCACTCTTGATGCCCATTTAATTGCTGAACTTCCAATATAGAGGAAGCATTTTTGCCTGGCAAACTCGTTGAACGTATTTGCAAAGTACGTTCGAATATATCGATGATACATTCAAACATGTTTGCAAATACGTGAGAACGTGAACTAACGCTAAACTCATGTCCAAATAACAGAGACTGACCCCTCCCTGACCTCAATAACACACACTAAGTATAACTGCCGAACAAACATGGGAACAGGAATTGTATTCGAACAGGATGGGTAGTTTTGAACTTTGTTTTATGGTTTTTTTTTTAATGTAAATGTGTTAATAAGGGCAGCCCGGGAGTCCAGTGGTTAGCACGTCGACTTCACAGTGAAGAGGTACCGGTTTCAATTCCAGCTCCGGCCTCCCTGTATGGACTTTGCATGTTCTCCCCGGGCTTGCATGGGTTTTCTCCGGGTACTCCGGTTTCCTCCCACTTTCCAAAAACATGCATTGCAGGCTGATTGATCACTGTAAATTGTCCCTGGGAGTGAGTGTGGGCGTGCATGGTTGTTCGTCTCTGTGTGCCCTGCGATTGGCTGGCAACCAATTCGGGGTGTCCCCTGCCTACTGCCCGAAGACAGCTGGGATAGGTTCCAGCACCCCCCGCGACCCTAGAGTGGATAAAGCGGTTCAGGAGATGAATGAATGAATACGTTAATAAATGCATGAATACATTTCGAGGGTGGAGTGTGGACGGAGACTCCACAGATTTCTGACGGCGCTGTACCACCCCCTAGCGTCAATATAGCGCCATTACAGTGCATTACTCATACCGATGCAACCTTATCGAGAGTCCTTTTTAACACACCGCAGAGAGAACATAGTTCTTTAAAGCCGAAACCTATGGCAGAGTTCAACAAAAAGGATACTGCATACTGCGGTATGCACTATACTACGATATGGAGGACTGGCTCAGACAAAACATAAATAAACAACAACCACAGGTGTGGACAGACAATGAGTACGGCTGCATGCTGTTTTGTTAGTTTTCCTAGCTGTGCGGTAACAATTGAAAGGAGTGGTCGGAAAATACAAAGTTTTACGAATATTTTGGTAAGGTCACGTGCACTCATGGATACCAAAAGTTAAACTTGATATACAGCACAAATAACCACGCTTGATCGTGCAACTCACCTCAAGGTACCACTGGATTTTTTTTCTTCACAGAGTTGATTTCCTGTAAAACTTCATGGTGTAATTTCCATTATTCATAATACTAACATATACCGTGTTAATTAATGTACTTGGTTTGGTAACTAGTTGCAGCCTTAGCTGGTCTTACCACTTATAGTGTTATATTTTGTTTAAACCCAGCTGACATTTTACACCCAGCTACCATGTCAGGTAAGACAACTTTGAAGGTATGTATGCAGAAAACAACGCCTCTATGACAAAGGGCAAATATTTTATTACCGTTGATTTATTTCACCAAAGGCCCAGGCTGGACTGACAGGTTTTGACAGAATGGCAGTAAGCACACGGCGTGTCAGGATGTGGCGAGTACTGTATCAAAGAGCTCAACCCTTTACAACTTAAACTCCGCCCAGCTCTATGACATGGAATACGAGGCGGGGTGAATAAACGAGCGCACCCTGCCTTCTCGTTGACATACTGACTGCGTCTCATTGAAACAAAGAACCAGTGATTTTTTTTTGTACTGTAGTTGTTGTTTTTTAAATCGCGAACGACCCAACAACACTCTTCAAGGTCCAAGACGTTATGGAAGCTGGTATGTTTTTTTCCCCTGATTTCTCGCCTTTGCGTGTTGATATGTTTCTATGCTTGACACCTTAAGCATGACAACTCGGGAAGCTAATCGTCTAAGTTAGCATTCTACGAGCTAGCTTGCCTATCAACACGGTGGGTTTGTCTCAGTTAAATTCAGAGCTTTGTATTGATTAGGTGAAAATATTATTATACAATCCACCACCCATTAAAATAGATGGGATGATTGACAATAGCCGTTGAAATTAGCTTGCTTTTTGTTGCTCGTGGAGTTGTATCGCTGGTGCTCTAGCAGTTGTCAATCTATGTGAAATGAATATTTCGGGTTTCCTGATTATGTACCTCAGACGTGCCGGACTGTAGTCATGCATGAAAAGACAGTATTCTTTTGTTGTTGATGATTTAGCCCAGTAAACCAATTTAAATGGCTGTTTCAATAAGGCGCCTGTAAAATTCATTTCGACTTAAGAAGTTTGTGTCGTTTACGGGCTCTTTACTAAGTCATGTGGCTTTACCCTCGCTCACAGGTATATTTTTTCATGCTGAGCATGAGCACAGCCTTGTTTCAACCTGCACGGATGCTGAGATCCCAGTATGTAGGGGTTACACCTCTCGTCCACAGCGCTTGTCCACATTAGGCGAGCTGAGGGTACGAGGCATTAATAAATAGTCAATAAATTCAGAAAATAAATCCCTTTCATCCAATCTGCTATGTAAAATTTCCATCTAATATTGAAGCAGTGGCAAAATCTGTATTTGTGAAAGCTGCAAGTCACTCTGCAGCCCTGTGCTTGGCCTCTTGCCTTTGCAAACAACTTGGATGTCAGTTACTAACCTCACATGTTGTTTTGGTTGATTATAAGATGGAGAGTATCCGTGTATCCGTCATGATCGTGTTTCACATTTAGTCACTGGTCATTAACAGAATGGAGCTGACAAGGGGACATAACCATGGCAACACGCACGACTAGTCTTCCCTCCCATGTTAAATTTTTTCACACAATGTGTATTTGTGCAACCGTCCTCCATTTTTTATTGGCTATCTAGATGTTCGCCAACATTGAGCCCCTCAGCACTTTAAGTCTTATACTACCTCTTACACTACCATTGCACTACAATTATACTGTTGTTAATCATCTGTTTACAACAGTTTTATAAAGCTTAACCTTCCTTCATTTTTAATAAAGTCTCAAATTATAATTGTCTTCAGTCTACATATTAATATCCACCAATATCTCTGTATAATGTTAGATTAGAATCACACGATAGTTGCAAGACCTAATTGGGGAGTGATGTTTATTAATGCCTCTTAACTGGACATCCTCCATTTAATATTGTGAAGCGGAGTGCCTGAGTGATCCTAAACTATGGCTTAAGTGGAGAGAGCGAGTCCCTTCTCAGATGACATAGGGGTTTTTGAATATTGCGAAATATCTCCCCCTAATTATACAGCATTGTTGCACTGTAGCCACCCTCCCCCGAATAATGTCTTGTTTAAGCCCTTTTTAGTATTTTGCTCTTTTACTTGATCCTCTCCTCTTGTTGCTATTCCAGGTCTCAGTCAAGAGAAGGTTGCCACCTTTGTAGAGCGCCTGCAGGCAGAGCCTCGCTACTTGTTAGCCCAGAATGTGTCAACGTGCATCGACCCACTGGAAGTTTGCCTACGCCGGAAGACTGTGCAGGATACTGTACACATCTTTCAGCATGCTATCCCCACAGAGGGCAAGCCCGTCACTAACCAAAAAAACTCAGGTAGTTATTCTATTCCATTCTATTCTTATCTGGGTTTTAGTCACATGGATAGCTTGAGATAAGGGAAATTGCAGTCGGCCTTTCCAGGTCAAACCATTGTGGCCTGTGTTAGAGCTTTTTTAACTGGGAATGAAATGTTTTACAACATTTTTTATTATCATGAGTGTGAGAAAAGCATTAAGGTCTATCATGAAACTTAAACCCATGAAGTTGTATATTCCCCCTTATCTTTGTTGGTACGTATCATCCGGAGCACAAGGGTTGCTAAAGCTGAGTGCACTTCTTGCATCATGCTTTATAACACTCATACAGATTTTAAAAGAATGTTGTTCACTGTTGTATGACAACAAAAGTTGTGTACTCACCCCTAAGTTGAACGCATAACAGATGTTCCATTTTTGTTTTATGATTGATGTTTTCCATTTTTGTTTTATGATTGATGTTTGGATAGTGTTGACTGAACCATACTATCTACTGAGAAGCCGCGATAGAGATGTGGATACCGTGTTTTTTTAGCATGCCACCAGCCGATCTGTGTCGGATTTGATTGCAGCTTGAACTTGGCCTTAGACACGTTGAGAATCTCTTAGCGCTCACTGATCTGAATGTCATGCGTTAATTTCATGATATGTGAACATTTAAATTTGTCACATACCTTTTTTCTTTAATTCGCTATTTTATTTTAGCAATAAATATTACAATGTATAATTTAAGATTTTTTTTTATTCAGACCTTATAGCTTACGTGTGGATCTGTATAATCTCTGGTCATTGGACTTGTGATTTCATCATAACCAAACAAATATGCCTGTATATTTTGTTCTCATCAGGAAGATGTTGGATCTTTTCATGTCTCAATGTCATGCGGCTTCCCTTCATGAAGAAGTTTAACATAGAGGAGTTCGAATTTAGTCAGTCATATCTCTTCTTCTGGGATAAGGTGAGATTTTGAGGTGCATACATTTTCTCCACCTTCTGAAAGGATCGTGCACCCATTACATTATCTCCTATTCTATTAGCATCACTTAAAAAATGTGTTTTTGTCTTTCGTCTGTTCTTTCTTGGCAGATTGAGCGGTGTTACTTCTTCCTCCATGCCTATGTGGAGACGGCACAGAAGAAGGAGCCAATGGATGGACGCTTGCTACAATTTCTTCTCTCCAATCCAGCCAATGATGGGGGACAGTGGGATATGTTGGTCAATCTCATTGGTTAGTTGTAGTTTGCCTAGTCACAGCATGAAGTTACTTTTGGTGAAATTGTATGGGCGGTGTCACTTGTAATTTTGCCACGGTATTTGGCAACATTGCTCCATTGGGGGAAATTAACACTACAAATGTAGAAATCTTCCAAACATTAAAAAAATATTTCTAAACTTGCATAATATAAATAGACGAAATAAACAACTTGGTAGAAATTTTACCAAAATAAACGCTATTCTTCATAGACCAGCATCTTATCCTAGCTGGCAGCGCTGTCACAAACAAAACTTTTTATAATCGATTATTGTGTTGATTTATTCCATCGAGTGATGGTAGATTAATGATGCGTTAACTTGCAGCTCAGCAAAGTGGTGGATTGCCATCTTTGACACAGGACAGCGGTTCAAATCTCAGTCATGACACACACATCTTATTGTCTACATTAGACCATAATACCAAGGCACTGCCTGTTGTTAAAATGTGTTGGATACATTGGGAAGGGCATCTAGTGTCAAACCTGCCAAACATAAAATTACTCTGGCGACATTACATGGTGTGTCCTGTAGAAAAACTCACTGACTGCAGTGTCAAATGTC
This sequence comes from Hippocampus mohnikei, assembly GCA_026261675.1. Lineage (NCBI taxonomy): Eukaryota > Metazoa > Chordata > Actinopteri > Syngnathiformes > Syngnathidae > Hippocampus > Hippocampus mohnikei. The sequence goes on from JAKGUB010000327.1 coordinate 8,153,468, forward strand.
CACCAAAAGAGGGTACCAATAGACTGTGACATTGGTCATGATTGGTTTCAAATGTGTGCAATGGACTAGTGTAGCCTATAAATGTGTGTGTGAATGAAGTACAATGTAGCTCAAAAGTGACCCTTGGGGCGGGGGGGTGCGTCGAGCATTTTTGGAGCCACTAGCTGGCCTGAAAGTAATCAATTATTACCCGCAGTTACACAACACAAATTGCAATGATGAACGTAAAATGATAGATATGGCCGGCAAATTCTTCTCCTTTGATTATTACAGTCATGAGGTAACCGTCAAACGTGAAATTTATTTGGGTTGGAGTCGCACGACTGTACTCTTTCCCATTGGGTTTAACTCTCTTCACTGGGAGCCGCAGCAAATGAATCTTCTGCTCTAACTCCAGCTACGCGTATGTCTTCCCTCACCATATCGAAATGTCCTCTTCGGTCTTCATCTTTGCCACCTCCCTGATAGCTCGCTTTCCAGCATACGTTTACCGATTTATTTAATGTCCAAGCTTAATCTGGCCTCTCTAGCCCTGTCTCCAAATCTTCAAGTCTGTGTTGTCCTTCTGATAAGATCATTCTTCATACTTGTCTTTCCTCTTCACTCCCAGAGAGGTCAATCACATAGCTGTACTAAAATGTACGAACGTAACCATTGTTCAATTTTTGTCTTGTCCAGAAAAGTATGGTGTCATTCCAAAGAAATGCTTCCCGGAGGCACACAGTTCAGAGGCCTCCCGCAGAATGAATGGCCTTCTCAATCATAAGGTGTGCATGTATTCAGTTTAAGACGCCCACAAATTCCCCTTGAAAGCTCAAACTTATTTTTTTTTTTTTGCACATCCAATTGTGTTTCACAGCTTAGAGAATACTGCTTCAAACTGAGGAACATGGTGGACAGTGACACAACTCAATCGGAAATCTCCGACGCCATCCACACCATGATAGAGGAGGTATCTACTATGTCTCTTTTGATCGCTGCATACTTTTGTCGAACATTTATTTTAGAATACAATTTAAGAAGGTTGAGGTTACAGACTGCAGAATAGTTCCAGGACTCTTTCAGATACAAGGCGAATGGCAGACAAATGACTGAATGACTGACAGATTAGCAAGTACCGATACCAGGCATCATCTCGGGACGATATCCAGCCTTATTTCAAAGTGTTGTATACATATGCGGCCCTTTCTAGCTGTTTTCCTGTCAGGAAGTAAATGGCATGTGTGGCTACCAGACTGATTTTGTAAGTGAAGTGCATCAATGTCAATCCTCTCATTTTCCATTTAAGATGCAATTTCTCGCATGTATGTTGATGAGGCTTAAATTACCAGTAATATTCAGTCTTGCTTTTTAGCCATGTTCACGACAATTGACTTTCCATTGTTTTGATTTGTGTAAGATGTGTAAGAAACGACCAGAAGAGGGGGCTGTTAAATAATAGTGGACCGAGAGTAGTGTTATCGGCAGTCTCCAGGTCCCTCTTAAAAAAGCTCCTTCAATAAAACAGTTACACTGGTCAAAAACATTTGTACTCAATGTTTTTAATCAAGCATGTAGACTTTTTTTGCGTAAGTGCAAAAACTGTGGAGACAATGTTGCGTATCTGTTGAGGTGGGCCTGATAGTAGTCAGTGTTTGTTTGTCCACCTGGAAGCGGTTTGTTTTGTGAAACGCTCTTCACTCAAGGCCAATTGCAATGGAGAATGTCCTCATTTTAAAAGCATGAGTTGCATAGCATGAGTGCAGAACAGGCAGATTTGATGTGTATCATTAAAAACGTTAACACAAGTACGTAACATCAGTACTGTGCGCATTTTGCCATTTGGAGTCAGTAGTTTTTGAGCCTTTATTTCGCCGTGCTTTGTGTTTTCATAGTTTAGATGTTATTCAAGGATCGCTTGTTTGGTTTCAAAACATTCTCGTGTGTGCGTGCTTGTGTGTTGGTCGTTATTTATTTGCATCAATGGGCACCCATGTTTCACAACATCAAACATGGGTGCCCATATATATATACCGGTATATATATATTTTTTCAATGATTGCCCACCAATTGCAGGGCAAACTGCTGCCTAACATGATGTTTACTGCCACCATCCGGCACTTAGTCGGATGGCGGCAGACAAAACTCGAACTGCGCATGCAACGCAAGACAGACAAATTGTCCGGGCTAAAGGGTTGTCTGTCAACAACCCCGTAGGTTTGAGTCATTCCTAAATTGAGATACCACTCTGTTTTCACAGCATTGCTTTATACTTTCTCCCATCGAGGAAATGCCCCATGGCCTCTTAATTGTTCAGCCCCTTTTTATCATTCAGGATGTCAGTTGCATATGTTCAGTCTTGGGGGATGAGAAAAACAGGACGGGAGAGGTGCAAAGCATGAGGGGAAATTCCTGAAAGCTTCAGCTGAGGTTAGAAGGGTTAACAGTCGGCCTAATCCAAACAGGCCAGTTTAGCCCACAGGAAATCATTCTTTTACACAGCAAGAAGATGCACATGAAGAAAGGTTGTGGGGTACAAAAAGGGAAATGAGAGAAATAGCTGCAGGGAGGACAGAGGAGCTAAACTGGGCGGGATTTAGTAGCAGTGATGGTTGATGAGTACAGTATTGTATTTGTGGGGCCAAACCCCAGGTTGGAGATGTTCAGCTTTGTGCTGATTAAAATATAATCCAAAACATCCTCCTGCTGAGCTACTTGAGCACACAGGCATGCGTCACACAATACTGCAATGAGATGTTGTTGGTAACACGATGGCCCTACTGTGTGTTTCCCGTGAAGGTGTTCCGGGTGGTTAGCATTTGTCTCGGCAGCCCGCCTGAGACCATCTCGTGGGAGTACAGAGACAAGGAAAAGAACTACCATCGCTTGGGACCCCTCACCCCCCAAGAGTTTTACAGGGAGCACGTCAAACCCCTCTACAACATGCAGGACAAAGTATGTGGGACAATAATGCTTCAACTGTTTTTTTATTGTCACTAATTTTGGGGGCTATTCCCTCTCTAATTTCAATTTGTTGTTGACGTCAGATCTGCCTTGTGAACGACCCCCGACCCCAAAACCCTTACGGGAAGCTGTATAGTGTGGAGTACCTAGGTAACATGGTTCGAGGTCGCCAGACAGTCTACAACAATCAGCCCATCCAGCTTCTCAAAAAGGCTGCTGCCGAATCCATAAAGGACGGAGAAGTAAGTTGAAATGAGCCACGGTCTGCGCATGAATTGTCTCGTTTTAAACACGTGAACACGTTTCTCTTTTAGGCTGTGTGGTTTGGCTGTGACGTTGACAAACATTTCCACGGCAAGATGGGCATTAACGACATGAATGTGTGAGTTTTAATGTCCTGTGCTTCAAAGTGTTGAATATCGGAAATAGTTATCCCTACATCAGTTTAAAAAAACAATGTAGATAAATAGAAAATACTGAAGTGAATCCAACTTTATTGTTACGACAGTTGAACTAAGTCAAAATCAAGAGTCATGTCAACACAAAAATCTGATTGAACGGTAAACCAGCCTGCTTCAGTTTGACGACGTTGCATCACAGTGGTGTTTGTGCGACGTCATTATAGCAGCTTTGCACAGCAAGACCAGATCTCTTCGTGCTACATGAGGCAATTTGTCTTCCCACAACAGAACAATTCTGATCCTTGCCCTTCAGGCGCACCGCCATTTGTCTGAGTTACTGGCGCCGTGCTCAAATCCCGACCACTGAACTGAGCCCAACGTGGGGCTACATTTCTGACGCAGAAGAGCAGCTATCATTTCTGTGGCTGTTAATAACATTTGGGAAGTCGGAGTCGAAAAGTGGAGAGAAAAAGAATCGTCTCTGAATTTGTGTGCAATGTGAACCTCTTTGACTCCTCACTCTAATAAGCTCACTCGTATTCCGGGATTGAGCACAAACAGCTATTTATTAATTAGTTTAACAGTAAGTTCTCAGTAAGTTTAACCGAGTCCTCGGTTTACGAGAGATTGGTATCTAGCTCTGCTGCGATTAGCAAAAACCCGCAAGTAAATGACACCCCCCTAAAAAGGTTTGAATTCCCTCTCAATACAACAAGATGATAGCAAAGCACTACTTTTGTCTAAATGAAGCTGATGGTTCCTTGGCACCAGGATCCCACAAAATGGCGGCAAAGTAATAATTTTATCTCTGACCCAATTTAAGAATGCTGTTTAGATGAGTTTTTGTCAGAGATGTTTGTTCAGACAATTCAACAAAGGCCCGAACGCAGGAACTGATACATCCGTAACCTGGCTAGTGACCCTTTCTCATGATGGGAGTCCCAAGTACTCCCTTTTACCCAAAGTGAAATCTTCCTTTCAAAGTTGTCAGTTAACAGGCGCCAGTGTGTCTACCAATGAGAGTTAAATCTTTCTTTCTGAGAGGTGGTCAGATACCATGCTCTCGTTCACCTCAAATTGCCCCCTGATCCTCTGTGCTCCATTGTGTGCAAGATGTCTGAACACGCGTGTTTTGAGGTCAATCAAGCATGTAACAAAATGAAACTTTAAAACATGATAACATTGTGTTTTTCTACTCTCTAACAGTTTTATAGCAAATTCTAAAGAATAGCCCCCCACCCCTCAAAAAAATCTGCAAACATAGGAATTTACAAATGGTGCTCTGCAAGTATGTGGGGGTTTTCTGTATTTACTTATTTTTGGTAGTTATTAGCGCAGAGGGCAATGGTCCAGTCACAGCAAGAATTTTGTTGTGAGCTTCCGTGGACGTCATTCTTCAATTTGCGTTTGTGTATGTGCAGCTTCAACCATGAGCTGGTGTTTGGCGTTTCAGTCAAGAGCCTCACTAAGGCAGAGCGCCTGCAATGTGGAGACTCTCTCATGACCCACGCGATGATCCTCACCGCCGTCACGGACAAGGTAAGCGCACAGCGATGCATAGGTGAGGGTTAGGCTGTCCGATTTGAACGTGGTCTGTCATGGATGCAGCTTGGCATGACTGGAACTGTGGAACAAGGCTGTGGTTTCTTGCATCTAACTTAGCTCTCGTCTTTTTGTTGTTGTTATTTTTGGGGGGGGTTTAATATCATTGGCTGCCGTGATTCATGGTGCTGTCAATGTCCCCTTTTAAGTGACGCCAGCTGTCAGGACACTTTCTCTCGTGTTCCCCTGCTTAGCTGTAATCTCTTCATTGTCTTCTCTTTCTGATTCTCTCAGGATGGAAAAGAGGGTTATGAAAAGTGGAGGGTGGAAAATTCCTGGGGAGATGACCGTGGGAACAAAGGTAACCAAACATCTTACATTTTTGGTTTCATGATGATTTTTTTTTAATATGCAATATTTCCTTTAATCTCTTTCCTAGTCCAGTATTGCTGACTGCGTTAGCCACCTCAAACAAATTAAGACTTCATACGTGATGATGTTGACATGTTAGAGGTAACGGCGTAGCCCATTTGACCTTGGTTGCTGACTAAAATAGCAGCGCCGAACCCCGAAATACTTGATTCTTTCTACAAATTTTGTAAACATCTCTCTATCAGCGGCATGAAAAATACACAAATCAATTTGTTTGGTAATTAATGCAATTCCCCGCTTTTGGGCAACATTATTGTGGCCTTTAAACATCACATAGCTCTTGTACTATTTTAAAAAATAAACCATAGTTTCACGAAACCTAACCTTTTACCGATTCTTAAAATCACATTCTCTTACCTGCAGTTTCTCATAAAAGACATTAATTGTCATATTTGAGTTAAATGAAAGCAAAACTGGTGGGGCTAGCTTTCAACATGTTCCTCAAGGCTGCTTAGTGGTGAATTTCCACAGACGCCACATGTTGTATGTGTGACTTTTTCAGAGCGCCCAACCAGATGTTTTTCCGATTGTAAATCCTTAATTAAATCGAGCTTTGTGTGCAGTATTGGCCGGACTACTAACGAGAGACAGGATGCAACATGATCAGAAGTCGATATGCTTTTTTTTGTTTGTTTGTTTTTTATGAACAGGCCTATCATTTCAAACGCTTCTGCACACCACCGCGCACCTCTCTTGACTAGAGCTGTTATTATTCCTTCATCCTTTCATCCCTCTGGTTTATGTTCCTGTGAGACCCATCATCTTCTTTGTATCTCAGCTCAGCATTCCACTGCAAATTTAGTCATGCGTCATCAGGCAACAAACACATACAGTTCAGTGTAGCGCAATATACAGAGAGAACGAGAGGAGGACACTTCGACAATATTTGTCTGAACCCGCAAACCAGTGACCGTTTGGGGAAAACATGAAAGTTCATAGACACCAGCAGATAAGGAAAGGCAAGAATACACAACACAATCCAGATTTCGGAGCCGATCAGCCAGTTAAAAAAAAAAAAAATAACAATTCCTCATCCGATTGGAAGATGGATCACTCTATCCAATCTATTTAAACAACTTGTTTATTCCCCGGAGGATTTGGGACCAGCCTGTCCCATGAATTGCTAAAAGTCATAAATATTGACGCTTATCAAAATGCATTGACAGAAAAAAACCCACAAACTATTAAACCCTACAAATTCTCCCCAACACGCTGATCAACGTTCACTACATGTAAAATGAGGTCGAGAAAACCTGCCGATCAGATCTGTGTTAAGTCTTGTTGTTACAGTAACTCTGCATTCCACGGACTGTTTGCTCCTTTAAATGCTTCTAGTTGTGAGGTCAGCAAAGATGGCTGCCACAGTACAGTACTCCCTCTTCTGTGAGAGTAGCCAGTAGGCCTTTCCCTAAAAAATAAATAATGACATGCAGCGCACACAGCCCTGCGCCACCCAACATGCGGGTTCCCATTGGTTTGCAACAATGACAAACAAGGCAACGCACCAACTATGATTTGCGTACTTGGATGGACACTCGGACGAAACACACACACACACGCGCGCACACACAACTCTGATAGATTGTTTTGAACTACCATATCCTTGCTGTCACTTTGATAACTCGACTGTGTGTGGGATTCTTTGCTCTGAACATGAGAGGGAAGAGGAAAACAAATTGAACGGTGCGTCAGGTCTTAAGCTCTCCGTCAAGATCTCACATCTTGACATTGGGATTCATCAAACTTAAAAGGAGACACTGGTATTTTCCCTTTTTTTAAAACAAATTTTAAAACAGTTCCCAAGTTTATTCGATAAAAGTTTGTCAAATTTGGTCAAAATACATAGATTAAAAAAAAAAAAAACAATTATATCCACTTGTTCTGCGCCGAGTCACAAAAATTGGGTACGATTTTCGTTAGCGTGACAAGCGGGGGCAGAGCTTACTTACCAACTGAAGCCAGTAAATAGCTTTTTCCCAACTCGACACGCAACATATTAGGATTTGGGATATTTTGCATGTTTTATGTTATCTACAATTTGATGTTGAAGCTATTTATGTTGCCCTAAGCGAAACTATATTTTGTGTTGCTGTGGCCTCACAACATTCGGGTCATTCGTTACCAACTGCTTTCTTGTTCTGGTTAGAGTTTATGCTGCCAATTTCAGAAACTGCTGTTGCCAGAATGTGATGAAAGTCCCACGTTTTCGGAACACTTGTTAACACTTAGACCTCTACAATTGTGAAGTTGAAGCCATTTTCTTCTCTGATAAAACCCAAAGGAGCTTCCCAAAGAATAAATCTGACAAAAGGGTCCATACATCCAGAGAAGAAGCCCAACCGCGAATCAACCAGGCCCCCTATTTTGATGTTGTTGTTTCTGTGTCTCTGCAGGTTACCTCATCATGACTGATGATTGGTTCTCAGAGTATGTTTACGAAGTGGTAGTAGACAAAAAGTTTGTCTCTCCTGATGTCCTGGAAGTCATGAATCAAGAGCCCGTTATACTTGATGCCTGGGACCCAATGGGGGCTCTGGCCTAAGTGCGGACAACCATGTTTTCAACCATAACCCTTGTTTTCTTTTTCTCCCTTTTTGCTCCTCTGCTTTTACCTCGGGCTGGATTGGCGATCAAAAGGTTTTAAGACATCGAAAAAGATAAGACCAAGTCTTTTCAAAATATTTTCCGCCGATAATGTGACCCATAACCTGTCAACTCAAGTTGAAAAAGAATATATCGATTCTATTTTCGAGGAGAAGTAAAAATGAACATGACATGTGCACATCTTACCACACAGTGCATCTGATTAACCCCAAATTGAAGTGCGTTCCACCCCTCCGGAAAGCTTTTCTGACATTTTTACCTTCTCTGAGAAGCCTGAAGGTTTTGTGCAAGCATCGTCTGATATTTGAAAGCGTTCATAATTCCCTCCACCTTAAGACTCTAGTTCCAGCTGAAGAAAAACAGCCCCATACCATGAGGCTGTCACCACATTGCTTCACTGTACGTTTATTTTTTTTTTTTTTTGATGAGGAGGATTAGGTTGTATTTGCACCAATCCTCATGTTTGGAATGATGGCCAAAAAGTCCAACCTTGGTTTCAGTGGACCATATATATACCTGTACATTCATGTGTGAGATTTCAAGCGTGTTTTTGCAAATTGTAGCCGCGGTTTGGATATTTTTGTCTAAATGATGTGGCTTCTTCCGAAGTGCCATCCTACCTGAAAGCCCAGACATATGAAGAACACGGCGTATTGCTAAAATGTGTTGAACATTCACTACATGCCGGAAATCCCTGCAGCTCCCTCAGTGTCCATTGCCTTCAAAATGTAATTTGTGACCTTGAAGCCAAAAGTGAAACGGCAACAAGAGTCACAAATCTGAATATATTTTGCTCAGACAGAACACAAGACAGAACATAATTGTCAAGTGGAAAGAAAAGAATGTGGTTTTTAAAAATGTTAAGCCAATATGAATCTGAAAAGTGTAGTCTGCCTCTGTACTCTACTTCAGTACAATCCAGTACAATCACTTGCCTTCTGAAGTCACCTAATTAATAAAATCCACCTATGTGTATTCTTAGTATGGATGCATCAGTTCTGTGAAGGCATCAGTAGTTTTAGAGAACACTAGTGAACAAACAGCATTATGAAGATCAGGGAACTGTAGAGACGGGTTAAGGATAAAATTGTAAAGAAGTTAAAAGTAAGGTTGGGTTGTAAAATTTCAAAAAAATCAAAAGTTTTGAACATCTCAAGGAGCATCATTCAATCCATCGTTCAAGAGTGGAAAAAGTGTGGCACAATTGCCAACCTACCTACTTATGATTGTCCACCAAAACTGTCAGCGAGCGAGGAGAGCACTGATCAGAAGCAGCCAAGCCAATGGTCACTCACTCTGGAGGAGCTGCAGAAATCCACAACTCAGATGGCTTAATCTGTCTAACAAATAATTAAATCGTGCACTCCGCAAATCTGACCTTTATGGAAGGGTGGCAAGAAGAAAATCATTGTTGAACGAAAGCCATAACAAGTACCATTTGAGTTCCACGTGTTACAGGTCACCAATTGTGGGTGAAAAAAGGTCTTGATCTTCATATCTTATGTCACAAAAAATGGCATTTAAGCGGGGGGGTGTAGACTTTTCAAATCTTGTGTCTCCCATGTTTCTTTGAAAACATGTCAGTGTTCTAGGTAAAAATAAATATCACTTTTTAACAAGCTGCTTGTGTCTTCTGAAAATTATTTAGGCTTTGAAGAGTTCACTAGACTGTCTAAATTGTCTTTAAGCCTTGCATAATCTTTCTTCACATCTGTGCCATATCCATTAAAACAAAGTCAAAATAACTGCAGTGGCACCTTTACTTACAAACGTCTCTTCAAATGAAATTTTCAAATTACGAAACGTCTCAACAGGAAAATAGTGAGTCTTGTTACAAAAGAAATTTCAAGATACGAAAGGTAAAAACAGAATGGCCTGCTACTCGCAGTTGTCGCAAAAGGCGCCATTCAAGACGGGATAATCAGTGCTACGCAATTGTATGGAGCAAAGTAAGTGCTGTCTCGTCTGTAGGGTATTAATTGCAAATGCCCCTCCCACCGCGTCCTGCACGGACGCCTTTTTTGCGCGGTGCGAAGGAGCTCAGACAGGTAAGGTGGAGCGAGGCCATTTAAAGATTTGAAAACAAATGGGATCTTAAAAAGAACTCTAATCTATAGGGAGCCAGTGAAGGGATGCCAGAGTAGGAGTTATGTGCTCCCTCTTAAGAGTACCAGTCAAGAGGCAAGCAGCAGCATTCTGGACCAACTGGAGACGCTTAATGGAGGATTGGCTAACTCCAAAGTGAAGTGCACTACAGGAATCGAGCCGGGGTGTGACGAAGGCATGAATTACTGTTTCAAAGTGCTCATGAGAAAGGAGAGGTTTTACTTTAGCCAGCTGCCTAAGATGAAAGAAGCTGGATTCAACAATGGCACTAATTTGCCGGTCCAATTTAAAATCACTGTCCAGTTTGAGACTGTTGACTTAAGATAAGGACCCAGGGGGCCAAAGTCGACAGGATGGGATCTACAAGGACCACTGGGACCAAACATTATCACTTCTGTCTTCTTTTCATTGAAATTCAAGAAATTTAGTGCCATCAATTACACGAATAAGGACGATGACGGTCATCCCGACTGCAATCAAGTTTATGCGACTTCTAGTGTAGTTGACGGAAAAAAAAAATGTCTGTTATTGAACCAAACTCAATGTAATTTTTCGATACATTTTGTCTCCCTTTGCCCTTGCAATTGTTCCCTTTCCTCTCTTGTGTGTGTGTGTGTGTGTGCATGTGTTTGTGTGTGTGCGTGTGTGTGTGTGTGTGTGTGTGTGTGTGGATTTGTGTGCACTGCAATGAGGATTAACCTCGTGCTTCAGCTGATGCTGATTGGAATGACGTTCAACACATTTGCAAAGGTTGGATTTGAACGAGAAGGAGAGACTGGTAAGTGAACGCACTTTTATTTGATATCAACGTCTTGGCAGCTCTTTTTTATGTCACATTTGCCTTGGTCGGCCCGCGTGCAAACACACACACACACACACACACACACACACACACACACGTCTACCGATTGTGCTCCTGTGCCTGGCATGGTGCCTCTTGGCCCAGTCGGTTACAAGTGTCTGTAAATGGGTTAGTTAGGCCAGGAGACAGACAACCTGTGACTTGTAATGACCTATAAGCTCTCGCTGGCCAGCACACACTTTACAACGTTCTACCCTGCTGATCCACAAGTGTTACTTGATGTTTACGTTCAATCTTGTTTCCTTTAGGTCATCTTTAGAAATGTGCCTCAGTAAGTCTTGGATTAGGAGCTCGGTGTATATACAGTATGTGGAAGGGGGCGCATGGGATCGGGTTGAGACTGGCTGTTAATAAAAAGGCGATGTCTTGGACGTGTCAAGACCACATGCTTTATGTCCTGCTCAACACACCAAGGTAAGAACACACAGACGGTTTATCTTTTTTTTTTTAACTACCACCTTCATCTATGCAGATGACACAATATTGCAATGTAGTAACATGCTTTGCCCCTGGCTGACCCTACCAGGGGCAAGGCAAGACACACAAGCACCTCTACTATAAGATAAGACCATGGCTCAAACAGCACAATATGAAACATAAAAATATTTTATAAATATATACTTTAACTTGACTTGAGAAAATTCGAGTGCATACAAGTGCCTGAAAGCATCACATTTGACATTTGAAGAGAGACTGAAAAAAAAGCACAAGTCGGTTATAAACCTTCTCAAGCTAGTTAGTGATAGCCATGTATATGAACAGGAAATACACAAATTCAGCAAAATCATGGACATTTTTTGCTTTCAGAGAATATAAAGCACAGATGACATCACTACATTTGAAAATAATGTTACTGAATTATATTTACTTTTTGCTCTTCATAATGTGGGTGCACAGGCCAGGAATGGGTAACATGCACACCCAGACGATTTTCCCGTGGGTCGGGCTGCTCTATGCACATATTAATTTTGTATGTCTCATACTGTACTACTAACAAATTAATTGGTACTGGTCGGCCATCATATTGTAATACTGCTGACGGCACTAGCTTCATTTACGAAGGCTGTCACCAGGTCTTGAGAATTTGCTTGCAAAAGGAGCAACATTTGAATACATAACTAGAAACACCACTGAAACTAAATTGTACTAGTGACGTGACGCTCACGAACAAATCAAGTCTTTTGAACGGCTCTACAAACTGAACGATGGATATTGTTCTCCCCTCTGCCTCCGCCCTTCTCTTGACTTCTGGAGGGAGCGTCATGTGAGCATGTTAACATCATACTGTTGTAAGTGGGTCTTTGAAGTCTGGAGGAAGTGCAAAGAATAAAATAAAATTTAAAATAAATTGACTACACTGCAAGTGTAATTTAAAACATGCACAAGTCACGGGGAGGAGAGGAGGAGGAAAACAGGGCAGAGGTGCAGAGGAGGAGCTGCTGGAGAACTGGCGAGTAGTAGGAGGGGTGTAGCCGAGGCTTAGCAAGCTCACAGTGAAGAAGTCGTGCATTGTTACAACTTCAATGCTTTCAAGAGAGAGTTTTCTCTAAAACAGGACGAAGGGAGAGAGACCGCCTGAAGCCTGAAAAAGTTAATTTATTTGCCTGATTCTTCTTGATATCATCGTTATTATTTTTATATGTTGAAAGGAGAATAAAACACTGACAGACTCTTGACTCCAAATGTCAAAATGAACTAAATTTTGGGCACAGTTGCCAACATTCACCACCTACCGTACTCTGACTTGAATTCAGCCCACGTCATTAAAACTCACATTATTTTAGAATACAATATTTAATGTCCAATCACCTAAACAAGTAAACTAGAACATGAACTGTGATGTATCACTAAACCCAGTGTTTAGTTACATTTTACATTGATGTTCTCAAGAAATGCATAAAAGAGCCACCTTTGAACGGCTCTTTCAGATGAACGGCTCCTAAATGAACGGCTCCCTTTCAAGAGCCATGAGTCCAACGACCGGTATATATCATCCCTCTCTGTACAAAATAACACATTACAGAGGCGCAAACCTACCACGCTCATCAAGTGTTACTTGCAGCGACAACAAAGCATGCTTGCGAAATAATGCATTCCTAAACGTTGAATTCCAACCTATTAAACCTTTCTAGGAAATACTTGTGAGTTTTCCGATCTATTTACAATGCAACTTCCAGTCATTGGTTTGACATACAAATGAGGATGAGAGAGACAGTCGGTCGTCTACCTATCTTTGCCACGTGTTTCTCAAGACTGTTTTATACTTGAGAGGTCAAAGGTTACAACACTATATTAAATCTTTGGGTGTACCCAAAACATGACAGTTCAGTGACGTTATGTTTATTTAAGGACTTTTTCCACTCCAAAATATGCCGCGCCCCTTTCCTCATTAGTAATAAGTTGCGTAAATCTACTCAACCGAGCAGGACATTTTTGAGCATGTCTTGACAACAGACCATTTGAGGGTTTTTTTTTTTCTTTTACTGAAACTGGATCCAGTTTCTAATCAAATCACGCCTTGGCCACAGACCTCAGTGTCAAACTCCCCCGTTTTCCTTCCTCTAAACTTTTTCTTTTAGGCGTTGTCCTCCTCCCCGACTTGCCTTTCTGTTATCTGTCAGCATACTCGCTCAGAGATTACATGGAGAAGAAAATAAAAGTTGACCATTCAGGAAAACCGCTGAGAGTTGCCAGACTCTGATAAGTGGTTCATTTTTACATGCCAACGGCCGACGAAAGGGTATTGTTTGGTTTGCATGTGCTCTGCGAGCTGGCATAGAGCCCAAAGTTTGCTGAGCCGGCACCTTGTGTGGATGTGGCTTTATTCTGCTCACCGCAGTGGTCCTGAACACTCTAATTTAAAGCATAACTGCCACACAACCATGTGATGTGCAAGTGAATTTTGTCTGTGAGGGCATGCATTGTGTGAGCGTTTGATGTCAAAAATTTTATTTCTTTTTGTCGTGCGAACTAACGTATGGTGTGCATTAAAGTTTTTTTTTGTTTTGTTAGCTACCCGCAGATTGGAAATCATTCAGCTCAAACTGTGGCATGAAAGATATTTAGTCATGCAGTCAAAGCCCAGTCTTCATTTAAGGAGGGCTTAGATTTGTTACACATGCAGTAAGATGTAGCATACTTCATGTAAAAGACGAAGTATGGGTTGGGTGTTTTTGCAGGAAATGTTGAAGGGTCATGCGCAGTACACCTCAAATATGTGCACTTTTACCAGAATAAACATCCCGGCAAATTTTTGTTTTAAAACCCTGAAAAAGATGATGATAAAAAAGAAAGGCGAAGCGCGAGTGCCTGCCTGCCTGCGGCCTACAAATCGCTCAGACGATTAAAAATATGCAAGTGGTTTAAAGTTGTAGCAGATGTCATGCATGTGCACCACTGCTTATTGCAAGGTAGAGCTCATCGAGTTCATTCATACTGGAGCTGTCTCATACCAAGTTGATAAAAATATTGGCATTTGCCAGCCGCACCAAGTATGTTGCGCAATTGTATCACTCCTCTGTACTGAATATAACATGCACAGTGAAACAAATAAGAATGCAAACTGATGAATCTGGTGGGGCATTGTCTCGCTCGGGCCCCAATACAAATTGAGCCCATTTGACTCCCGAGATCTAAAGTGCCCTCCTCCATCATTATTGGCACCCCTGCTTAAGATGTGCCAAAAGTCTTAAAATAACCTCAATTTTACTTTAAGTGTACTCTCATTTGGAAAAATTGTGGAAATGGTTCACAAGACACACAATCAAGCTCTACCTGTGGCCATCTCTGTCCCCAGACCTCAACCCCATTGAAAAACTGTGAAGTGGGCGAAAGAGGAGAGCGCAGGGGAGAGGACCAAGGTCAGAGAGATTGTACAAAAAGGAATGGTCGAAGACCCCCCTTTCGGTATTCCCCCATCTTTTGAAAAATTATACAAGAAGGTTAAGTGCCATTTTGTTGGCAAAAGAGGTTGTACAAAGTATTCGCATCAAGGCTGCCAATAATTGTAGCACACATGATTTGATGTAAAAAAATTTTTTTTTAACTTCCCATTGAATGAATCCACTTGAAGGTTGGATTTTCCTTCTTTTTTTTTAATTAATGTCAATCCTTTATTATTTAGAGGAAAAAAAAAATATTTCTTCAAAGCTAAAGAACACATCTTAACCAGGTGTGCCAATAATCCTGGAGGCCAGGACATTTTTTAGACCGCTTGTCTTCATAAAGGTTGCGTGTGAGCACACCATGAACACATGCACGTGAATACCCCAATTTTTCCTGCATGGATTGCATGATAAAATGTCCAGAAAGCAGGCACAAGTCAATGTTTAAAGTTGAAATAATCGGATCCCTCCATGCACGTCATGATGACAATGTATCAGCTTGTTAACATTAAAGCATAGGGAAAAAAAAGATAAGGGAGTGAGGGAAGACCACCTGTGAATGTTTGTAACAATAACGGAGTGCGCAATCCAGTTCTTAATGTTTCATCACGAGATGCTACACATGACTATCTCCCGGCCTACACAACCTTTATCCAAACTCAATTGTTCATGTGCATGCATCTTCACTGCATGGCTGCTGCTGTGTGTTTCTTTGCATGTGTGTGCGCGGTGCGAGTTGGTGAGGGAGGGGTGGGGGGAGCCAGAGAAACAAGAGAGGTTCGAGAGCTCCGAGAGCTCCAGGGGCAGTTGGCTGTCCTGATGTGCTAGTCTACACTGTTTGTTTCCTTGGCGAGGATTTTGCTCCGTTTTTATTTGCTGCTGCCGTCTTTTGACAAACTCACTCAACAGGTAACGTGGTTGTGCTTATCATAGTTAAATATTGATGGCATTTCTCAAGTGAAAGTTGTTTAGCTTTCATAATTAACGCCACTTTTATTTGTTGGATTGTATTTTATCATGAGTTTGGCAACAAAAGTACAGTAACTTGGGTAGCTACGTATCACATTCATGTTTCCTTTGCATACTTTTTTTTTTCACATTGAAATGTTTGATTGTGGCCAAAGCTTTTTGCGTCTTTCGCTGAAATGAGGTAATTGTTGAGAAAATAAGAGTTTTTCAACTGCTTTGACCCGAGGATGACCGCTCACAGAGTCACGGAGAATGGAGTGGAGGTGATGAAAAGGATGTGAATGGAATCTGACTAATAGAAATAAGATACCTTGGAATAACTCCATTGACTCACTATAAATAGTTGTCTCCTTCAAAATCCGATCAGTTGTCGATCATCCGCTTTTGTTTTAACTACCATATAGTCAGTTTAGGTTTCAACAACGTACAAGACAACGATGCACATTAGATTTGAATCCGAGTTCATTTACTTTTTTAAATGACTGCCTGTAGTACATCGAGAGGACATCTGTATCATTTTAGTCAGTGTCGGTTTGGTTTTTAAATTAGCGCTTTTTTTCTGTTAAATTTGTTTTGGTTTTTTTCAAAACCTTCTCTGTGCCTGTGCCCGTTTAGTGTGCACACACGGAACAATCATCATTGGTTGAACACACATTGTGGCGATTCAATCGGGTGCTTACTGAACTCTAGATTCTTTTTAGACTTTTATTAAGTTTTAGGAGCATATGCTGGTGTGTGTGGCCTTTATTCTTGTTCTCTTCTGATGGTCAGCTTTTGGGTAGATATGCATCAAAAGTTATGCAACTGATGATTCATTCCACATGAAATTTGATTCACGTGTGGAAAAAAAATGTATATGTGTCGTTTTGCAGCAGTTTTCAAAATGGGAAAACTAGTGTAAAAGTTCAAAGTTGAACTTGGAGGACACGGTTGTTTCAATCATTAATTTTTTTTTATCAATGTTCTTGTGTCAATAGTTGATGTCCTCCCCCTTCCTCCTCCCCCCCACCGCCAAAACATTGGGCCATTGATAACAAGCAGTGAACGGAGAGGAGCCCAAATTCTCTTGTCTGCACTTCATCTTTCTTGGCGCGCAAACCCATCAGTCTATTTTCTTGAAATTCCAATCTCCTCATCCTTCCCTGTCCAAGAAGGACACAGACGGTTCTAAATCATTCCCTTTCTCTCCTCGCCCTTATTTATTCAACAAATTTGTTCCCCTCATGGGCACCGTATCGGACACCAAGACCATCTTACATTCGCCGACCTCTTCCCAGCCGTAACTACCTCACCAAAACCCAAACACAACGACCAACGTGACCCCAATGGAGACAAAAGATCTGGCGATGACGAGCATGTTGACAAAGGAACAACGGGACAGCGAGGCCGAGCGAAGCTATCAGAGAGAGGAGGTGAAGGAAGCGGAGAAGGGCACGCAGGACGAAAACTGTCGACTGATGCTGGCTGATGGTCTTGCGAAGCGAGGACCCAAGAGTGCCACACCTGGCCAGCAGGTGTCCAATGGCTTCACCACGTCCAGCCCTCAGAGTTCCAACGAGGGAGCGGGGCTTTCCGAAGCTTACTCTGCAGGTTCCACCTCGGGGCCCGCAGGCAGCTCCGAGGCCGCCGCGATGGTGGGAGTTCTCAGGACTCTGGTGGTCCAACAAACTAGCTTGGACCGGCCCAGAGAAACTTGGAGCAAGAAGGTGGACTTCTTGCTGTCTGTGATCGGCTACGCAGTGGACCTGGGCAATGTGTGGCGTTTCCCCTACATCTGCTACCAAAACGGAGGAGGTGAGGAGTTGCATGAATTGGAGTGGCGGATGTGTGAAGGATGTGTCAAAATCTGATCTTTGACTTTTTGTTTTGTTTTGTTTTGTTGCAAATGTAAGATTAAAATTTAGAAATTCACATTAAGTCACACTGAGTCCATTGTAGACTCCTAAAACGAGTCGTCCAAAGTTGCACAACCACAGGTGCAATCTGTGCATCGATTACGGTTTTTTTCCTCATCTTTTTTTTAGCCAAAGACACCAGTTTGAAATTAGATTCGTATGCCGGATCAAAATATTTACAGTGCTTCACACATTTATTAGACCACCATGCAATGTAATATTTATGCTGCAAATACACTAAATAATACACTCAAAAAGATCTCTATTGTCTATTCATTTTCAAATGTAGTGTTTTCAAAAAAAAAAAAAAAAAAAGGTCATTACGTATTTCTGGATGAAGATGCCAAATTACGCGTGTCGGCATTCAATCACTTCACGATGCTGGATGGTTCCTGAGACAAATCGGTTTTAAGAACTGTATTTACACAATCCAGGTAGTAAAATGAAGCCATTCTGTCTGTGTCACAAAATCCTTTCTACGCAGAGAAAACAGCCTTAATTTTCACTTTTATTGAATCTGCAATAATAAAGTCCATGCAATTTCCTGTGCTGTGTGTGTGTGTGTGTGTGTGTGTGTGTGTGTGTGTGTGTGTGTGTGTGTGTGTGTGTGTGTGTGTGTGTGTGTGTGTGAAGCAAAGATGGGCTCAAGGAGACACTTGATAGAGGCACCAGTATTAATTGCGAGAGGTTTTGTTTTATTGAAAAGGCCTCAGTGCCCTGCTTGCTTAATAACCTGCTGCTTGGGCAGGCGCTCAATCATCTCTTATCTTTGACCGGACGGGGGGGGAAGAAAAAAAAAAACCACTGACAAACAAATAAGCACAAGATCACATGAGGTAGACCGATGATGAGATAGGAGGCAAAGGGGAGATGTGATATGACAAGCTGTGAGTTGAAGTTTCTGGTCTTGAACTCTCTTGTGATACCTTTTCATCTATCGATACATTTTCTGTCACGCTTGTCGTGGGTGAGCTGTATCTTTTCCCAAGTGACTCCGGATGAGTGGCGGGTTACACCCTTGACTGACCGCCAGTCGATCGTAGGGATCATAGAGACAAAGGACCACTCAAATTTATACAATTTAGATTCTACCATGCATGTTTTTGGAATGCAAGTTACAGATTTGACTTGTAATTTTTTTTTTATGACTCAAAGTGACTTTTTTTTCTGTGTCACTAGTTTCTGCTTCCCCTGTCCATCCTCAGATCATCAATTCCCTAACCCTTTGTCATCCATGTCCTCACCCCAGGTGCCTTTTTACTTCCCTACCTGTTAATGGCGGTTTTTGGAGGGGTGCCGCTCTTCTACATGGAGCTGGCCCTCGGCCAGTTTCACCGCAATGGCTGCATCTCCATCTGGAAACATATCTGCCCCATCTTCAAAGGTAGGAGCGGATGGAAAAATGAGTTGGGCATTTGCTTGAATTGGAGGTGGGTGTGAGGGGGGGGGGGGGCAACATGAGAGAACTGCCTGAAAGGGTGAAAAAAGAGAAAGAAGCACTATGTGAAGATCTTCTCGGATTCACTTCACGTTGCCTCATTTAAAGTCCAGCAGCTCCGAGTCTTGCTTGAACATTTCCAGTGATGTTCTGTCTGTGTTATGGAAATCGTCGCATTTCCATGCCAAATGCCAGGTGTTTGGAAATAGGTTTGTATGTAAATTGTTGAGGCTGGGAAATGTCAACCACTTGAGCAGGAGTTTGAAAGAGTCACTGATCTGTGTCGGAGGAGTGATATCCAAAATACTCCCTCGGAAATGGCATCTTATTGCGTCCGTCCACGCTGTGTCGGCCGGAACTTTCCCAGCGTCGTCAAGTATTCTTCCTAATGATCATTTGGTTCCTTCATTCAGGTATTGGCTTTGCGATCTGCATCATAGCCCTCTACATCGCCTTCTATTACAACACCATCATGGCGTGGGCCTTGTACTACCTGTTGTCGTCGTTCCGCTCCACCCTTCCCTGGACCACCTGCACCAACAGCTGGAACACGGGCAACTGTAACAGATACATGTCCACCGACCACAACGTGTCGTGGTCCAACTCCTCCACCTCCCCTGCCGAGGAGTTCTATACGTAAGTGCATGTAAGTGGGATGAGAAAGCATAGGGGGAGACTTTACGGGAGGGAGATGATGCATAGGGGAGGATAAGAGCCGCGACGATAATTGAAGTATGCGTACTAAAATATCGATGATTTATTGTAAAAATTGATACTGTGAACAAGATTTTCATTCAATTTAGATCAGTGACTGGAATTCTGGGAAACAATATATTTAATACAAGTGATTTCAGGAAGTCCTGCTTTTACAAAGATGCACGCTCAGTTTTGGTCAACACGGCTGAAATTGGTCTAGAATAGCGTCACACTTCGAGCTGTTCCTAAAATGTCTTGGTTAATGTCGTCAAATCAGGTAACCAATAGATTAACTCACCAATATGTTTCTGCCTATTATTACACCGCTCCAAACTATAACCGCAAACTCAAACATCCATTTTTGTCAACGAGCGTATATCAACGTTACAGCCATATTGGATTATCATCATCATCATCATCATTAGATTGTGCAAGTGCGCGTATGTGGTGGCCCGATTGACTGTCATCCGTCCGTCATCCTGTCATGCAGCTGCGGGACGGGCCGCACTTACCAGCTGCGCACTCAGTTTTCATGTGAAGTGACAGAAAAGGGTTTTTGGGGTTTTTGTTGTTTTTTGGACGATTCATATTTCCGGCTACATAATAATTAGTCATTAGGAAAGTGACAGAAATGTGCCTCCACACCCCTCCTCCCACACACCAGCGTCAGTTTCAACAAGTGCATGCGTATTGTGTGCGTAACGGAGAGAGAAACAGAAAACATCCGGCAACAGTGCGTTGTGTTTCAGTACATAATATTTGCTTTCTGTCTTGTTTCAATATTCGTTATTATTATTGGAGCGAAACCGTTCATGTGGAAGAAGCTGAATAAGAAGCAGCTGAACACTGTCCTGCTGTTTCGTCATCTTGAATTGCTTGTAAATACGCTGAAAAAAATGCACCTATGCAGTTTGGTGTTCATGCTTTTTTAAATGTATTTATTTTTAATAAATAAGGATGTGTGGACGGATTTTTTTTCCGACACGGAGAAGGGGAAATATTCCATTTTAAAAAGCACGGCTACGTGTAGGCAAGGCCTAAGATTGTATGAAAGGTTATTTCATGTGGGCAGTCATTTTACATTTCCCTTCCTTTCTTTTCTTCACAACATTGTGTTTTGGTGACCGAACAGGCTGGTCTCATGTCCTTCAAGCTATTTTTGAAGACACTTTATGATATCTGTTGAAGCTACTTGAGAACAGTTCCAAAAAAGTTGCAAACTCTGCAAGTCAATCTGCAATCCGAATTTCCTGTTGTCAATGTAAATCATGTCCGTCTTTCATCATTTTAGCTTTGTGTGCTTAACTTGTGACGAGATGATATCCTCATTGTCCACGTCAACCTGTTTGCCATCAGTTTCTCTTTATCTATCTATCTATTGAGAGGTTTTTATCAATGTCATTTCAAATGAGGGGTAAGGGGGGTGAATTTCGTGCAACTTTATCGACTGTGTTCCATCCTCTCTGGCCCCTGCACTGCATCTTTCCCTTTTGTGAGCATCTTCTTTTCACTTCTCGATCCCGCAACATCTTCACCAATGGCTCCTTTTTCCAGTCGTCATGTGTTGCAGGTGCACCGCTCATCGGGTCTGCACCAGCTGGGCGCCGTCAGCTGGCAGCTCGCCCTTTGTTTGCTCTTCATCTTCACCATCGTCTACTTCAGCATCTGGAAGGGAGTCAAAACATCTGGAAAGGTAGCTGAACCTTTTCGGCCGTGCGGCTAATGGGCAGAGTGTGCCACTGAGAATGGATTGATAGATGCTTGGATTGATAAAAATGGTCATCAGACATCAAACACATTCTCATTCATCGTTGCTGTCGGGCAAGTCGGTTCGAGAGGAGTCATCTGTGGTTTGCCACTTAAGCCAATGAGACCGCAAACCAGACCTGAGAGTCTTTTTTTAGCAGCTTCACTTGATTCGATTTCACCCAATGAAAAAGAGCACTGCGATGACATCACTTTCCTGACGCACCAACAGTGAAACAACAACGGTGTGTTCTTCAAAAGCACCGTCGATACGTTTATTTATTTACTCTTTTAGGTGGTCTGGGTGACGGCAACCTTTCCGTATCTGGTGCTCCTGGTGCTCCTCATCCGTGGGGCCACCCTACCCGGGGCCTGGAGGGGTGTGGTTTTTTATCTCAAACCTGATTGGCAGAAACTGCTCAGCACGACAGTAAGAAGAGTCTTGTTACTTTTTACCACCCCACGGAGGTTGGTTATGGCAGAAACGTGGATTGTTTTGTCCTTTCACTGGAATTGATGTTTTTGTTTCTACCACCTCCAACGTGTCCCTCATGTTGTGTTCAAGGTGTGGATCGACGCGGCAGCTCAGATCTTCTTCTCGCTGGGTCCGGGCTTTGGGGTTCTCCTTGCCTTTGCCAGCTACAACCCATTTCACAACAACTGCTACAAGTGAGTTCTGTAGAAAGCGCCTCATAGGCGCCAAAAGTCACAATAACATTCTACAGTCTAGACTCATGAGTCACACAACAAAAGACCCCAGACCCCAAATTCCTCACACATTCACGCGTCTCTTTTCTGTCCCTTTCAGAGACGCTTTGGTCACCAGCTCAGTGAACTGCCTCACCAGCTTTCTGTCCGGCTTTGTGATTTTTACTGTCCTGGGCTACATGGCTGAGATGAGGCAGCAGGATGTGGATGCTGTTGCCAAGGATGCTGGTAAGAAACTACAATGACCATTTCCATTCAATATCACATAGTTGAAGACAAATCCCTTCTCACAACGACCTGCATTTTGTTCCCTGAAGTCATTTCGCGTAAGGTCTTAGCATCATTTTCCGAAAGCTGCACATAGTAGCCATCTCCTTTTAACCTGCTTGTTTTTGGGGTTTTTTCTTTTCCCTAGGACCCAGTCTGCTCTTCATCATTTATGCCGAAGCCATTGCAAATATGCCAGCTGCAACCTTCTTTGCCATAATCTTCTTCCTCATGATCATTATGTTGGGTCTGGATAGCACCGTAAGTTGAACGCGTCGTGCTCATCAATCAATGTTCTATGCCACTTGTTGCTCCACTCTAAGACCACATATCACACTTCATATTAGCACAGCCGTGAGCATAAACTCTGCCTTCCCTATGACTTGTTTGGGCACACTCATGCTCACTTTTGCGACAAAATAACGCGACCATGCCCTCATATCAGCGCAGTGATCTTTTCCCAATAAGCCGGTGTTCATCCGTGCCCGAAGCAGCCAGCTGTAGAGACCTGCGAAGTGCTTATTGCATACTGATAATCAGCGTAGAATCAACAGCAGGGATGCTTTGCTCCTTTTTGTCTTGACTGAGGATATTACTGCACAATCTGTTGCTTTGTGTCATGTATACTGTTTCGCCTTTCGTCGCCCATTTTTCTTCCTTTTAGGCATCTTGTGCTTGAAAATTAACGAGGGAAACATCCTATTCTGCTAAATAGGGAGACATCTAAAACATGGAGGATAGGGGTCATCGAAGACCCGAGTTGGTGACCCCTGCTCTAAATTGTTCGTTGGTGTTTATGCGAGTGTGCATGGTTGTCTTATGTGGCAACCACTCCTGAATGTATGCCAACTCTCTCCCCAAATCAGCTGGGATAGGCCCCAGCGCCCCAAGTGAGGACCATCCGATATGAAAAACAGAAGGAAGGATCGATGGACCAAAATATTATAGCAGTGGAAATGAGCGGTCAGTTCAGTTCTTATCTGCTCGTATCTTTTCCCTCTTCCAGTTTGCCGGTTTGGAGGGAGTCGTCACCGCTATGCTTGATGAGTTCCCCAATGTCCTGGTTAAGAGACGAGAGCAGTTTGTCTTTGGCCTGGTTTGCGTCTGCTACCTCGGGGCACTCTCCACCCTCACATATGTAAGTCACATCAACTCGACTACAATATGTACAAGTTAATCTGAAAATAACAGAACTTTAAGCCAGCAGCATTCGTGCGGTCGTGCATCAGCGGGTTCGCTTTTATTTTCTTATCCTAAAAATGTTTTCAGCATTTTTGAAAGGCGTCGTTATAAATTTGCCTCAAAGAACAAACTAAGCATCCCATCCAATTGCTCCACTGTCATACTGTACTGTTTGCAGTCCTAAGGTTGCTTGTACATATTTGCCTCCTAACTGGGAAATGCTCCGATGATGTTATGATTTATCATCTACTACTACAGTCCTCATTTCATTCAATCCCTTGGCATTTTTCCCCAATTTCTGAATATTTGGAATCATTTCTAAAAATATACTCTAAATATTCTTCATCGTGTGTTGCTGCTTCATTTGGCTAACGTATTTAGCCGCAGTTTACAATGACATGCAAATCAGATTAAAGTAGTAATTCCTTTATCTCCAGGCCTCAATTAAGGTAAGGAACTGGAGTAATTAAGGGCTACGCTCCACACATGCAACATGCGATCATCATCGTGTGCGGACGAGGCCTGTTACAAAAGAAGTGATTAGAAAAGGGAATTTTCTGAGACTCGAATTTTTCTCCTTGGATCAGGGCGGAGCTTTTGTGGTGAAGTTGTTTGAGGAGTATGCCACGGGCCCCGCGGTCATCACCGTGGTACTGCTTGAAGTCGTCGCGGTTTCCTGGTTCTACGGTGAGTTTCGCCCCTTCTTACATCAAGAAAATGAATAGATAACATTCGAACGCTATTTCATCCCAAATGATTTTCGACAGCGGAGATTAAGGTAACGTGTGTGTATTTCAGGCACCACTCGATTCTGCAACGACATCCAGGTTATGCTCGGTTTCTACCCGGGATGCTTCTGGAGGATCTGCTGGGTCGCCATCTGCCCCATCTTTCTCCTGGTAAGACACTCTGATATCAATGCTCCCTCAATCTTTAATAGCTCCTGTATTCACAATGTTTTTCATGAGATCCCCATGAAATAACTCCATCAACAGACTTTTGTCCACACACACACACACACACACAGTTTTCAACTTGTTTCCATTTACAGTTCATCATCATCAGCTTCCTGGCCTTCCCGCCTGAGGTCAAGTTGTTCAACTACCAGTATCCACCTTGGACCACGGCCCTTGGCTACAGTATCGGGGTGTCATCATTAATCTGTGTGCCTGCTTACATGGTCTACCACCTAATCAATGCCAAGGGCACCTTCAAACAGGTACGCTCTTACCGCACACACTTTTTGGGGTGGGGGGTCATTTTGGTCCTTCAGACT
The DNA here is from genome assembly GCA_026261675.1 of Hippocampus mohnikei. NCBI lineage: Eukaryota > Metazoa > Chordata > Actinopteri > Syngnathiformes > Syngnathidae > Hippocampus > Hippocampus mohnikei. Next base: position 8,178,419 of record JAKGUB010000327.1, read on the forward strand.
TGGTGAATGAGCCAAAATGACCTGTCTTCCTCTGATCTTTCCAGGAAGCATCTCGCTAGTCTTCTCACAGTTTCTCATGCACATTTAAGGCCAACCTCTAATGTGACACTACTACAAGTTAGCACCAAAAGAGTTAGCACTCGAAAAAAAAAAACCCAAAACACTAATTCAAGCTACACAAACTACACACACAGACACACACACACACACACATGTGGAATGCAGGTAAACTATCACCTGACTACGCTGACTGGAAAGTGGGAAGTCCTTTCATTCGGGCCGATTGAATGCTTGTTCGCTGCTTTGTGCAATCACACACCTGCCACCGTGTCGTGATGAGAACAACAACAAAACGTTCCTCTCATCATCAACATCATCATTATAACATTGTGATAAGCTGTAGTAAGGCAACATTGTCCTGTATTGACACAACTGCCGAGGCGTGCAACGACACTAACACACGCTGTCAGCATGGCGCAGTGTAAACATCTACTTTTGTACAGGACAAACACATGGGAGTTCTGGGGATAGATAAGCGTTAGCAAGGTCAAAGGTTAAGTACATTTTTCTTCCTAGCAGGCTTTTCGTTGATGACGTACAGTTTGACATTTCCTAGTCAAATTGCTGTCTTTTTTTTTTCTTTTAAAGGGAAACATTTATTTCTGACTAGAAAAGCAAATTTGTTTATGTTTTCAGTTGGTCTACAACATTCACAATATGAGTCAACAGGTTCACATTTCAACTTTTATTTCCAGGTTTTTAATATGTGGATCAGATACGTAGACCTAAAATAGACTGAAGTGAAGAAGACTTTTTTTGCTTGGAATTGGTGGATCCCGCTTGTGGCCCTCTTACATCATTAAAATGTTGCTTTATTTTTGTGACACTTACCAGGCTTTCGCTGCAGCTTATTTCAGTTGTTATTTGTGTTGGGGCGGGGAGGGGGATGACTACCTCCAATCTACTCTTTCGCAGGTAAAATGCATACTGTATTGGGTTTAAATATAGAGATTCATTTGGCCAGCCTTTAACCTTTCACTTCTTGCAACAAATGAACTCCTTTGTGATTTGGTAGAAAAACTGATTCAGAATCTGTTTTGGGTTTGGGAAAGTGATCGGCATGGCAATGACAGATGTTATTCCCCCCCCCCTAATTTTAGGCTAATGTATGAGAATAATTCACATTTCAGGCTAGTGTGAAAATTGCTACTTAAAGTAAAATGCCAAATAACTGGTTGATATACATCGTGACATAGTGCTGCTTATACCCTGGATATTCTGGAAATAGCGATGACATCAGATAAATCTGATTGGATATTACGCGAGTGATGTGTATGTCTGGCAATGACTTCCTAACTTCTTCTTTTCAGCATCCACTTTAATTAACTCCAATGTTTTGGAAATATAATCATTTATCCCAAACACATTTTTCTCAGAAGATGGGATTGTATAACTGCCATGTTATTCGGCATGGGCTGTCGATTGACTGACTCAGTATCTTTGAAATTTGAAATTGTAATTTGCAATGTACTTCTATATTTTTTCGCAGCGTTTATCAAAGAGCATCACTCCGGAGCCCAGC